>JASPKZ010007325.1:152500-275000 GCA_030220185.1 Diploptera punctata | reverse complement strand
GAAAGCACCTCCTTTTTAACGTTCTGAATATGTCATAGCATTATTTTGCAGTGACTGACTCTCCAAGAAATGCGGCTACCAGATTGTATATATAGTGCATGAATGCCAACCCGTAGCGCATAGAGAGATAATATAAAAAACATTTGTAACAATTGATTATACCACAAAAAAAAAACACTATTTGCACTTTCTTAAACGAATTTTTTTCCAGGAAATGACGCAAAACATTTTATTGACATATTTACATCATAGGACATCAGAAATTAATTAATACCTATAACGTTGCTTATAAATTTCTCCACTAGGGTGCATTCTACAACATTGCGATCTTTTGGCAATAGATAATATTATGATCTGATTGCAGTGATCGACAAAAGAAGCAAATGAAGCGTACCAATCGTTTCTCATTTGTTTTCAAACATCGCCGTTTACATTAAATATATAAATATTTAAAAATATCTATAGTAAAATGATTTGTGAGTATACAACTTAATTTTATTCGTTAAATAGTCCTAACAAATGCCACTCTTAATTTCCAAATTCTCTAGATAAATTGGAAATCACTCATGGCATTACATATGAGGAACACCCTGTGCCAAGCACATAATATTACGTAGATAATGTAATGAGATATCAAATAAGGAAAAGTTGCACCTATTATAAATCCATGTTATCAAGTTGACATTTCTGTAGAAAAATATTTACACGACATAATTTATCTACCTGTGGAGAGTTCGATGGTTCGCTGAGTCCCTCAGTGTGATAGAGGCCCACAAAAAATTCTTTGTTCATTTATATCAATTTAACCTCTCACCTTACAGGTCTTTTTACATGTCTCACACCACCCGGGCCTTATAGTGACATGAACTGTCGGGACAGGGATTTTAAACTGCAAATCACACAAATACTTTTTTTTTACCACACATGGATATGGAGGCCCTCATCGAATGAGCGATCAGCTTAATGTCAGGGCCTCTTCCGAGACAACACAACATTAACACGAAAACACCATTCACACACACACGCACGCACGCACACACACACGCGCACACACACATTCATACTAAACATTGCGAATGTGATAATGATTATTAGGTTGGCCAGATAATGTTCGCAGGCCGTTTGGACCTTAAAGTTTCCTGACATTTGTCTTTAACTAACTAACTAACTAACTAACTAACTAACTACTCATAACTAACTCACTGGCACTATCGAACCCGTAGGTTCTTGGCGGACGTATGCTCTCCATATTTCCCTATCCTGAACCAATGTTTTCCAATCATCCCCTGTATAATCTACTTCCCTCAAATCATAGTTAATGTTATTCTCCCACCTCATTCTTGGTCTACCAACTGAGCGTATTTCCTTTGGTTTTCCTACAAGAAGCTTCCATGCACGTCTTTCATTCCCAATTCGTGCCACATGTCCTGCCCATCGCAGTCTATGAGACTTAACTGTTCTCATTATATCTGGCTTCCTATAAAGACCATGTAATTCACTGTTACGCAGTCTTCTCCATTCACCTGTCTGTTCATCTCTCTTAGGTCCGAAAATTTTCCTAAGAAGATATTTGTCTTACAGATGAGAAAAAAAATCACCCAGGAAACTTGTCCCAATCGTAGTTCGAACCGCTGGGTAGGAGGCAGCGACGTAATCCCGAGAGCACAGCGATGGGCCCCACAGAAAATCATAATACAAATGACTTGTTCCTTGGATTTTTCTATCCTAAAAAATCAATCGATTTGGCTGGGTTTGAACCCGCAACCCTCGGGACCAGAGGCAAGGAACATAACCACTAGACCACCGCGATAGACATTTTTATGTAATATCGCTAGGAATATCTCCATTACACATTTTGTATGGTTTTAGCCATTTTCATCATGATCATCTGTGGTCCTACATATATTTTAGTTTAGTCTTGACCTCCTTAGAGAAATGCCTTCCAATCCTCTCTTTCCAAAGTTCTCTGTCTCCATCTCTTTATCCTGTCTTCACCTGGTCATCCTGGACATCATTAACCACCGTGATTTGGGTCTTCCAACTCTTCTTTTACCACTTGGTTTGGCATGTAATAATATTTTAGGGATTTTATTATTGTCATCCTGAAAATTAGGCCCAGCCACTTCAATCGTATGATTTTTATATCGGTGACAATAATCGTGTCCATGTGTAATAATTGTAATTCAGAGTTTCAGGCATTTTATCTATCTATCTATCTATCTACACATCTATCTATCTATCTATCTTCGGGTTTTTACAGCTGCTACCGTCTTCCCGTGCCAAACGTCCAAAGCCTACGATCTTGGACATCTTCAATTCTTAGCCCTCTTGCTTGCATTAATGTCTTCATGTTTTCCTTCCATGTTAACTTCGGTCTCCCTCTCTTCTTCTTTCTGGTCGGATGCCATTGATATAGTTGCTTTGGCCATCGCTCATCTTCCATTCTCAAAACATGTCCTAACCACTTTAATTCCTTGTCCTCGATTCTTTCAATCATGCTTTCTTCTGCTTCCAGTATATTTCTAATTTCATTATTTGTGACATGTTCTAATTTTGACTTTCTGGCACTTCTGCGTAAATAATCCATTTCTAGAGATATTAGTCTATTCTTGTAATACTTATTGATTGTCCTTACCTCTCTTCCATACATTGCAACAGATTCCACCAATGTTTTACCAATATATATTTTTTGTGTCTTTCCAAATATGCTTATCCCACCATATGGAATTTAACGATGCTATTATTTTGCTACTCAATTCAATTCTATGCTTTATATTCTCTTTGCCTGTACCTTCAATTTTATATATTCCTAATTCTGTGTAATATCACAAGGAATATATAAAATGCCTAAAAATATGGAAAAGGATGTAAAATCAAATTTATTTGTAGTGAACTTAACATATAACTTTTCCCAGCGTCTAAATATAAGGGACATAAGTGTTTAATTACATAAAAATCTCAGGTCTAATAATAATTACGTCACGAACAGCTCAATGATGCATATCTTGATATAAAACAGTTGCATGTTAACATTTCTCAATCAATATTTAATAACATAATAACAAACACGCATGATTATGTCAATATTTGTCGCATTGGTGTTCATTTGTTCTGTGAATAATATATGATTTAAACATGTCTTCAGAGTTTAGTTCTTTTTATCAATCGCTGCAGCCACTTTTTGTGCTAACGAAAACTTTTGGTTTGTTTCCCTTAAAACTATCGCATGATGCTAGTGTGATATTAATCTATACGAGAAAAGAGTTGTTTCTACCTATAGTTTGGTTTTTCGTTTCGTTGGCTGCTGGAATTTGTACACTGATCGGATTGTTTAGTGCTAAATTCGAGGATAAAATTCTTCAGGCTGTATACACAGCATATTTCTGTTTTTTAGAGTTGACAGCACTTAGCAGTATCACCACTATGTGGATTAACAGGAAGAAAGTGAACGAGATCTTCAGAAATCTGCTCGCAGTTGATCAGTTACTGGACAACAGTACGAGATTAGTTTTATACAAACAATCCCGTTCGTCTTTTATCAAAACCGTGTCATTTGTATCCGTATTTGTGACGACTGTAGCAGCCTGTTTTATTTATTTTCATTATGGGAATTCACTTTACGTAATGGTGGGTGAAATAACGTTGAACACAATGAATATCATATTCATATTTCAGTACGTGACTATCGTGCAAGGTGTTAGATTAAGATATTACCAACTGTGGCACATTTTGAAAACTCTACCCAAAGAAAAGAAAGAAGTGTCTTCTCAGATGGTCGGGTGTTGCATTTATAACTCACACATTGCTGATACATTACAAATCAGTATTTTACGCGATCAACACTTTAATTTGTCTAATGTAGTTTCTTTGCTGAATGAAGTTTACAGTTTAACAATTTTATTGGAAATTGTGACAGCACTGAGTAACTGCGTGGGATCAGTGTATGAAGGAATTCAGATACTCAACAGAGACGAGAATCCTATGGAGAGCTTGGCCATCATTTTATCAGGTGCTTTGCTGTTTGCCCCTGTGATCTGGATGGCCATGTCTTGCCATCAAGTTGATCAGCAAAATGAACATATTAGAGAAATTCAGAAGTTGTTGATCTCGAAGTCAGTAAATCAGAGGAATGAGAACGAGCTGAAGGAGCTACTTCTTCAGATCAACTTGATGAAATCAAAGTTCAATGCAGGAGGTTTCTTCAATCTGAATCTTAAGTTTCTTTGCACTTCATTTAGCAGCATCTTCACGTACATAATAATCCTGTCACAAATGAAATAAACAGACAAGCTTTGTACATTTACATTATGAATTAAGTGTCAGTAGTAGAGCAAGAATTTATATTATAGTGTTTTTTTAATGATCGTCAGAGAATGTATAAGTGTTGTTGCGGCTTGCTCTGCGGTAGGGAAGAGATCTCAGGGTTATGAACTTTTTTTTTATAAACAAAAGAAACAACGTTCAATTTCACACTCAATTTCTTTTTTTACGAATCCAAACAAAATTATTTATTCACTATAAGATACACTTTTATTGCTACAATTATCAACTTTTATTAATGAATGGATTCGATGAAGTGATTAAAGGTCCACGTGATTGAATCAAATATTTCCAAAGTCCAATGTTTAAGGGACTATAACTTTAAATTTAACAATTTCTCGGACGATTCTAAAATTTAACTAGATCGGTGATCGCAGTCTGTAGAACTACGATGTTTTAACACTCAATACCGAATCCCTGAGAGTGTGAGTATTTTGATATCCGTTCTCGCTTTTAAAGACGATAGCTTCTCCTACTTCTCTCGATTCCACTCGATACAATTGAATATATATATGTTACAATAATCTTATTTGCTAGTGTGTATAACGTTAATTTCAGTCTCTAAGAACTGGGTTAATTGCTTCTTTGATATTTAATGGATACATGTTTTTCAGTTTCTTTGTAAACTGTCAATACTAAGAGGTTGTTATCTTTTCTAAAGGTGGGATGAATGTCTTTTGTTGTCTGTACTAGTCAGGTAGTAATTCTTTATATCCTTATTTCTTGGAATTTGATTAGTCGCGTTGATTAGTTTCTAAGAACTGGGTAAATAGTTTTTTTAAAAATATTTTTAATAGATAACTAATGCTATATTTTCTTAACGGAATGAATATTTCTTGTCATTTGTATAGACTGCTAATTGGAATTAGTTATATTCTTTTGACAATACCCTTTTTGTGTTCCTATACTACTTGTAACTTGTGTAGTGGGGTAGAGTTCTGACAATACCTCTTTATTCTATTATTTGTTATTTGTGTAGTCAGGTAACGTTTTACAGTATTTTATTCTAGACAAATGTAAGTGGAATTTTTACCTAGACATATTTCTACTTTTCCACATACGTCTTTTATAGCTATATTAGTAATATATTATTTTTTCATTATTTATTGATTTATTTAATTTTAATAACAATTTTGATATGACTCATAATATTTGTAATTTTCTGATTTTGTGATCTATTATAAGACATGGTTATCTTATGGTATACTTTTAATATATTTCGGAACATTTTAGTTTCAGATCCATGCATATTAGAGTTGTATCCTAGTTTATATGTCTATCATATTAATCGCTACAGTGTTCAGACACCATATTTATGGTTTCATTGTTTTTTTTGTTGCATTTCTGCCTGTTTTCTACTATTATCGAGCATACTGGAGTAGAACACTTTAAGACCAATTGCAGCATTAACCGGAATACATAACCAGTGGTACACAGAACTTTTAATCCGTCATTCACGTATCTTGTAATATGAGTGTACTAATTCCTAACTATGTTCCAGGTGTAATGTAAACAAAGTGGATGCAAGACTGCATTTTCATTGGTCGAATAATGTTTTTACATTTAAACGTGTAAGAAAATGTAGTTATTTCTCTAACTCTCGAAATTAAATGAATGCATTAAATATAACCGGTATGTATTATATATGTAATATAATTAGGAATATGTAAAATGCCTAATATCATTTGTAGTGACCCTAACATAGTAATTTGTGAACATCTAACTTTTACCATCGTCTACATATGAAGGAACAAAGTATGTAATTACATATACATCCCTGCTCTAATAATAATTACATCACAAACAACCCAATGAGGTATATCTTGATATAAAACCGTTGCGTGCTAGCATTTCTCAATCAATATTCAATAACATTATAACAAACACGCATGGTTATAGCGATATTTATTGCATTAGAATTCATTTGTTCAGTGAATAGTATATTATTTAAACATGTCTTCAAATTTGAATTCATTTTATCAATCAATGCAACCATTATTTGAGCTATTGAAAACTTTTGGTTTATTTCCTTTCAAACTTTCGCATAATGCCAGGATGACAATCTGTATGAGAAACAAATTATTTCTGCCTACAATTTGGTTTTTCGTCGCGTTGGCTGCTGGTATTTGCTCACTGATAGGATTTTTTGGTGACGGATTGGAGGATAAAATACTTCGGGCAGTTTACACAGCAAATTTATGTTTTTTAGACTTGACAGCACTTAGCAGTATCATCACAATGTGGATTTAGAGGAATAAAGTGAACGACATCTTAAAAAAATTATTAGCATTTGATCAGTTACTGGACAATAGCACTACATTAGTTTTATACAAACAATCCCGTTCTTCTTTTATCAAAACTGTGTCATTTGTAACCTTATTTGTGACGATAGTAGCAACCTGTTTATTTTATTCTCATTTCGGGGATATTTTTTTCACTTATGGTGGGTGTGAGTGAAATCATATTAAACACAATGAATATCATATTCATATACCAGTATGTGACAATTGTGCAAGGGATAAGATTGAGGCATTATCAACTGTGGCATATTTTGAAAACACTGCCCAAAGAAAAGAAAGAACAAGTGTGTTCACAGATGGTCGGGGGTTGCATTTATAACTCCTACATTGCTGATACATTCCGAATCAGCATTTTACGTGAGCAACACTTTCATTTGTCTAATGTTGTTTCTTTACTTAATGAAGTTTACGGTTTTACAATTTTGTTGGAAATTATGACAGCTCTGAGTGGCTTCGTGGGATCAGTGTATGAAGGAATTCAGTTACTCAACAGGGACGAGAATCCTATGGAGATCTTGACCATCACTTTGTCAGGTGCTTTGCTGTTTATCCCTGTGATCTGGATGGCCATGTCTTGCCACCAAGTTGTTCAGCAAAATAAGGAACACATTAGAGCGATTCAGAAACTGTTGATCTCAAAGTCAATAACTCAGAGGACTGAGAACGAGCTGAAGGAACTACTTCTTCAGATCAACTTGATGAAACCAAAGTTCAGTGCAGGAGGTTTCTTCAATCTGAATCTTAAGTTTCTTTGAACTTCATTTAACAGCATCTTTACGTACATAATAATCATGTCACAAATGAAATAAACAGACAGGTGTGCATTTGCATTATGAATTGAGTCTCAATACTAGAGCAAGGATTTATATTAAAATGATCGTCAGAAGACATTTAAGTGTTCAGGCACCATATTCATGATTTCTTTTTGTTTTATATTTTCCGCCTGTTTTATACTAATATCGAGCATATTGTAGTAGAATACTTTAAGACCGGTTGCAGCTTAAAGCATACATTGTACAGCATGGGAATACATAACCAGTCGTACACAGAACTTTTAATCCATCATTCACATATCTTTTAATACGAGTATAATAATTCCGAACTAAGTTCCAGTTGTAATGTAAACAAACTGGATGTAAGACTGCATTTTCATTGGTTGAATAGTGATTTTACATTTAAACATGTAAGAAAAGTAGTTATCTCTCTAATTATCGTTATAAAATAAATGTATTAAAAATACCAGTATGCATTATCATAAGTAATGCCACGAGTGATTTCCAATTATTTATCTAGAGAATTTGGAAATCAAGAGTGGCATTTGTTATAACTATTTAACGAATAAAATTAAGCTGTTTACTCACAAATCATTATTTAACTATAGTTATTTAAAAATATTTATATATATTTAATGTAAACGGCGATGTTTGAAAACAAATGAGAAGCGATAGGTACGCTTCATCTGCTTCTTTTGTTTATCACTGCAATCAGATCATACTATTTATTGCCAAAGGAACGCAATATTGTAAGAATGCTCTCTAGTGGAGAAAAAATGAAACACATCAAACTGTATATTAATTCATTTCTGATGTTGTATGATGTAAATATGACAATTATATTTTTCTGGATTGTTACCTGGGAAAAAATACATTTAAGGAAGTGCAAACAGTGGTTTCTTTTTTTGGTGGTATAATCAATTGCTATTTATATTAACTCCCGCATGCGGCATGTGTTGACATGCATGCACTATATATACAATCTGGTAGCCGTATTTCTCACAGGCTCAGTCACTGCAAAATAATGGTCAGACCTGTTCAGAATATTAAAAAGGAGGAGCCTTCTTTAATATGGTAATTAAAACACTGATAAATATTTCTTGAAACACGACTCTGATTGGTCGTAAAACCGAAATCATTGAAACGTGATTGGCCATTGAGTCCCATTTGGGGCATGAGTTAAATAGTCTATGTAATATCACTAGGAAATGTCTAAAAATATTGAAATTGTGTAAAATGAAATTCATTCGTAGTGACCCTAGCATAGTAATTTGTGAACGTCTAATATTTACCAGCGTCTAATTATGAAGGCGTAAAGTATATAATTTCCTAGGAATTTCAGCTGTAATAATAATTACGTCACGAATAGCGCCATGAGTTATATCTTGATATGAAATAGTTGCATGTTTGAAAGTCTCAATTAATATTTAATAAATATAACAAACACGCATGGTTATATCAATATTTGTTGCATTTTGTGTTCATTTGTTCAGTGAATGGTAGGCTGTACGATTTAAACATGTCTTCAGAGTCGGTTAACTTTTATCAATCGCTGCAGCCATTATTTGTGCTAACGAAAGCTTTTGGTTTGTTTCCCTTCAAACTATCACACCATTCCAGTGTGATATTAATCTCTGCGAGAAAAGAGTTATTTCTGCCTACAATTTGGTTTTTCGTCGCGTTGGCTGCTGGAATTTGCTCACTGATGGGATTTTTTAGTGTTGAATTCGAGGATAAAATTCTTCAGGCTGTATACACAGCATATTTTTGTTTTTTAGAGTTGACAGCACTTAGCAGTATCACCACAATGTGGATTAACAGGAAGAAAGTGAACGAGATCTTCAGAAATTTACTCGCAGTTGATCAGTTACTGGACAACAGTACGAGATTAGTTTTTATACAAACAATCCCGTTCGTCTTTTATCAAAACCGTGTCATTTGTATCCGTATTTGTGATGACTGTAGCAGCCTGTTTTATTTATTTTCATTATGGGAATTCACTTTACGTAATGGTGGGTGAAATAACATTGAACACAATGAATATCATATTCATATTTCAGTACGTGACTATCGTGCAAGGTGTTAGATTAAGATATTACCAACTGTGGCATATTTTGAAAACTCTACCCAAAGAAAAGAAAGAAGTGTCTTCTCAGATGGTCGGGTGTTGCATTTATAACTCACACATGGCTGATTCATTAAAAATCAGCATTTTTACGTGATCAACACTTTAATTTGTCTAATGTAGTTTCTTTGCTGAATGAAGTTTACGGTTTTACAATTTTGTTGGAAATTGTGACAGCTCTGAGTAATTGCGTGGGATCAGTGTATGAAGGAATTCAGATACTCAACAGAGACGAGAATCCTTTGGAGAGCTTGGCCCTCATTTTATCAGGTGCTTTGCTGTTTGTCCCTGTGATCTGGATGGTCATATGTTGCCATCAAGTTGTTCAGCAAAATGTGGAACATATTAGAGAAATTCAGAAGCTGTTGATCTCCAAGCTAGTAAATCAGAGGACTGAGAACGAGCTGAAGGAACTACTTCTTTAGATCAACTTGATGAAACCGAAGTTCAGTGCAGGAGGTTTCTTCAATCTGAATCTTAAGTTTCTTTGCACTTCATTTAGCAGCATTTTTACGTACATAATAATCATGTCACAATTGAAATAAACAGAGAAGTGTAATTAATAATTTATCATTAAAAATTAATGTATTTACAATGAAAATTTAATGTTTTTGTACATTTACATTACGAGGGTCAGTAGATAAGTTTTGAGACACGGCAGTATAGCGACAGGAATGCAATAAACTAACATACCATTTGAAAGCCCAACACTCGACCGTCAGAACTATAGCAGGTAGAAACGATTCCTTTCAGTTGTCTCTCAGCAACACCCTTGTGAAGTAGTCTGTGCGTGGTGAAATCAAACGTGTCCTATGGAGCTTGAGAGGGAGTATTTTCTTGCTATGTTTTTATATGATTATAAGTGCGGTTTAAATGAGTCGCAAACACTTGAGCAACTCACACAAACATTTGGGGACCTTGCTCCTTCACGTGCAACAGTTTTCCGCTGATTTCCTGAATTTAATAGGGAGAGAACATCTCTTAAGGATGAAGGGAGAAGTAGGAGGCCAACAACAGTGGTGACATAGTAAAACGTCTCTGCAGTGGAGACTCTGATTAAGGAAGATCCACGACTGACCTATAAGGACATCGAGGGGAGCCTAGGGATTAGTTCGCCAAGTGTTTCCACCATCCTCCACCAATACTTAAGAGAGGAAAATTTCTTCTCGACGGGTGTCACACCACTTGTTAGAAGGACATAAACGCACTAGGGTGGAATTGTGTAGGGAAATGCTGGCGAGATTCGACAACGGTGACGAAACTAGGATCTACCAGTATGACCGTGAAACAAAGCACGAATCATAGGTGTTGGTCTTTCCAGATGAGCAGCCTCCGACCAAAGTTAAAAGGCCTAGGAGTGTGGGGAAGAAAATGGTGGCCACTTTCTTCTCAACAAGTGGTCATCTGGCTACAGTTGTGCTAGAGGATCAGATGACAGTTACTGCTTAATGGTATACAGAAGTCTGTCTCCCCAAAGTCTTCTCAAAGATCCAGAAGAAGCGGCCAAACACTGGACTGCGGGGAATTCTGCTCCACCTCTTTGCACACAGCCAATGCAAAAATTAGGTTTCTGGAAAAGACACCTGTGAAATTAATGTCGCATTGAGCCTATAGTCTGGACCTAGCCCCGTGCGACTATTTCCTGTTATCGAACATGAAGAACTGCATGCGCGGACACAAATTTCCTAGCCCAGAAGATGCTGTTGGAGGAGCTTAGTGCAATATCTGAGATCGAATGGCGTGGCTGCTTCCAGAAGTGGCATCCAGAGGATGCATCGGTGTATAGAATGTGCTGGAGAGTTGTTTAAAAATATATGATAGGTATGGAAACTGTATCATGGCCCATTGTTGCATATCTCAAAACTTATCTAGTGACCTACGTATCAATTGAGTCTCAATAGTAGAGTAAACATTTATATTAAAGTGGTTTTAATAATGATCGCCAGATAACATATAAGTGTTCAGGCACCGTTTTATTTTTTTTGTATTCAGTGAACATTTGTGTGTTAGGCACACTATCATGATATTTTTCTTATTCAGAAAACATTTAAATGTTCAGGTACGGTGTTCACGATCTCTTTTTTTTATTCAGGAAACATTTAAATGTTCAGGTACGGTGTTCACGATCTCTTTTTTTATTCAGGAAACATTTAAATGTTCAGGTACGGTGTTCACGATCTCTTTTTTTATTCAGGAAACATTTAAATGTTCAGGTACGGTGTTCACGATCTCTTTTTTATTCAGGAAACATTTAAATGTTCAGGTACGGTGTTCACGATCTCTTTTTTTATTCAGGAAACATTTAAATGTTCAGGTACGGTGTTCACGATCTCTTTTTTTATTCTGGAAACATTTAAATGTTCAGGTACGGTGTTCACGATCTCTTTTTTTTATTCAGGAAACATTTAAATGTTCAGGTACGGTGTTCACGATCTCTTTTTTTATTCAGGAAACATTTAAATGTTCAGGTACGGTGTTCACGATCTCTTTTTTTTATTCAGGAAACATTTAAGGGATCAGACCTGATGTTAATGATCTCTTTGTTTTTCTTTTCTTTTTGTATTTAGAAAAAAAAAAGTAAGTGTTCAGGTACAATGTCCATGATCTCTTTTTGTTTTTTGTTTATGTTAATAAATTGCCTCTTTTTACTTTTCGTTTGTTGTTTGTATTCAGAAAACATTTAAGTGTTGAGTACCATGTTCAGGATCTCTCTTTTTTTTCTACCTTTTACTAATATTATAGAATTTTCTCTTTTTTATTTTATTATTCCTATTGTTGTTTACTGTCAAGTTATACGATTGCGAAACATTATGTTACTTTAAGGTAGAAGAAAATATTATGAATATTTGAATATAAAGTTCGTTTTATATATATTTTTGGACCAAATAGAAGAATAGATAAATGAACGGGGAAGTCTACTAAATAGTGAGATATATGACTTTCATGGGAAACCAGATGTAATAAGAACAGTTGAGTCTCGTAGACTGTGATTGGCAGGACATGTGGGTTGAATGCGGTGGGAAAGAGGGACATGGGAACTTCTGGTAGGAAAACAACGGAAAAGCGCCCTGTAGGTAGGCCAAGAATGTGATGTGAGAATAATACAGCGAGTTTCACTCGACTGCGGCCGATAACGGGAAAATTGACTGCAACCATCGAGTCATCAACTAGCGCTGCCCACGCAATGTCCACACCAGTGGCCGCAAGTCGAGTGAAACTCACAGTATTAACGATAATTTGAGGGAAGCGAATTTTGCGCACAATGACTGAAAAACATTAGCTGAGTGAAAATAAGGGTGTATGAAGAGCTGAAGACCATGCGGCAATGATCCTACTGGTTCGATAGTGCCAGTGAGTTAGTTGACATTTTTGTGTAACATTTTATTTTTCTTTCCTATTTTTAGTTTTCACCCTCCATGGTATCTTTACCTTGTGGGGAGTGGCTTGCGTGCTTAAATGATCCTGAGAGCTATGCCGGCGGTAGCATTGCTGCCGTTAGGGTTATCCATGCCGGACTGGTCGAAGGTGATAAGCCAGACGAAACAAGTACCTTGGTCGAAAGAGTGACGATCTTTCACCGTAAAAATACAACCGTCAAGAAATGCGGACATGTGTTCAACTGGGGTAAAATTTTCCGGAGGTCAAATAGTCCCCCATTCGGTTCTCCGGGCGGGGACTACTTCAGGGAACCCATGCCAAAGGCTCAAACACAGGGACATGTTCCTAGGAACATGCAATGTTAGGACTTTATAATATGGTCACACGTAGAAATTCATTAAATAATGGAAATGGACAGCTAATGACAAATGAGGGAAATTTTGATGAAGTGGCTGAATTCAAATACCTAGGAACAATAATCACAAGTAGGAATGAGATGCACAAAGAAATTAAACATAGGCTCAATTCTGGAAATGCGTGCTATTATGCATTGCAGAGACTTTTGATATTTAGTTTTCATCTATATGACCTATGTATCAAATACAATATAATTAACTTTGTACATTTTTGTATTTCGAATTATATTATATTTTTTAGTTGACCTGCATGGAAACAGTTTTTTTTAAATTATTGTCTAGAAAATTCGACTTTCCTGTATGCGTACAGCAAATATTAATTTTGTTGTAGGCCCTATACATACTGCAAAATTGCCATAGCGATACAGTAAATAGTTATTTTAGCTTGCAATATTGTTTATTACTATGGCTGAAAAAAAATATTTGTATCGGGGTAGTAACTAATTTCTATACACATTGTTTACAAGTCCCCGAAATCATATGGCCATCGCAATCATCATCATTCATATTCATCTTAGATTAAGTTTAGGATTAGGGACTCTCCTGGCGCCCCAACCTCAGAAGTGGGTCATAAGTACGCCATGTCAGGAAAGAACATCGGGAATGTCGAAAGGCAACCTGGGGCAAAAAAAAAATATATATATCTATTTTCAGTTTAACGTTTTTTGAAAGGAGTTGGGACATCAAGAGTCTCTGTAATGCATTTCAGCAGGCATTTCCAGAATTGAACCTATGTTTAACTTCTTTATGCATCTGATTCCTATTTGTGATCCATAACTACTGTAATGTAGATATTTTAATACTCCCTCTCACAATAACTTCCCTTTAAAAACAATAGTAGAATAGGGATACGGTGCACTCATTCCCTCACACCTTGAATAATCTCGTAGAATGTGGGGGAAATTTATACTTGATCATAGCGTTGTAATGTGACAATGTCACGAACAATTAAGTTAACGGCGCGTTATATAGATGTGTGCTGACTCATTATTATTCTCAGATGCACTTGAATTCCATAGCACTCTGTATTCCCTGTTTCAGTGGCGTACAGCTAACAACTTTCAAATTACAATAATAGAGGCATTGACTAGAAGAGACCGTATAGCGCTGAAGCGAAAATTCACTGCTGTATTGTCTATATCTTACAAGTAAGGGGCGGATTTCTATGACCCAAAAAATGGAAAATATGCATGCCTTTATGACCTAAAAAAAGGTTTATCATCATCGTACATTCACGAATTTAAGGCCATTTGTTGACCTGTTTCGGCCTCAAGAGAAACACCATCCAGAAGTCTTTTGAGTGGACGTCCTGGTCTTCTTCCTGCAGGTTGATATCTTAACATTTGTTTGGGTATTCTGTGATCTTCCATTCGATGAACATGTTTATCCATCTTGACTTACAATCAGAAATTTTGTTTTCTAAAGATTCCATGTGTAATTCTTCTAAGATGTCTTCAATTTTTTTTTGTGATCTAGTAGTGTGTATCCTGCAGTCCTCCGAAGATATCTCATTTCAGCAGATCTAAGTCTCTGTATATCCTTCTGTTTCAACGTCCATACTTCGCTACCATACAAAAGAGTTGGAAGAGCCAGTGTTTTATACACTTTTAATCTTGAATGCTTTTGGTCTAACTGTGGCTTGAAGATAGGTCGTAAGGGGTAGTGACGTGTGTATAACCTCTCCTACCCAATTCTCATCCTCACCTTCACGTGGTACAACCCGTTTTCACAAACGAGGCTCTGAGGACCGAGTCACGGCGGTATAACCGTTCCATCGGGTACTGAGTAAATGCAGTATCCTAATGTCTGTCCAGAGACTAAAAGGTAGCAGCCCTACCACTGGACTACTTAGCGTCGGGCCAGTAACCTGTCCTAAGGAACTTCAACACTACTTTCAAGTCTCAACACGAAAAAAATCCAGAAGGAATTGAAATATGACGACCCACAGAAAAAAAAAAAGGTTTAAATATGACATAAAAAGGACAAAAATATTACCTTATAATTGAATATTTTTTTTTACCCACACTATATTAATTGTTCATGCATATAGCCTACATTTTCAATTGTATCATAAGAAAAGACACTTTAATTATTTAGGTAATAATATATCACAGTTTCATAATCAAAAAGATGTGGAAACAAATTTAGAAAAATATAACAGATTAAATGGTATAATTAGGAGAAATTTTGGAAAACAAATGAGGAAAGAAATCCAATTGAGATTTCATAATGCCATAGCCAAACCTTCTCTACTATACGGAAGTGAATGCTGGACACTTCGAGCAAAAGATAAATCCCGCATTAATAGTTCACAAATGAGATTCCTCCGATCACTAACTGGAGTAACATTAAGGGATAGAATGAAAAGTGATGAGATAAGGATGCAGTGGAATAGTAGGGAAATGGTTGAACATATACAAAATTATCAGATTAAATGGTTCCAACACGTCCAGAGAATGTCAAATTCCCGTTTACCAAAGATGATTTACCACCTCAACCCTAAAGGCAAAAGAGACCTCGGAAGACCCTTCAACCGATGGAAAGATCAGTTTTTGTAGTCGCAGAACGGGCATCATCACCCAATACTGCATTCGGAAGAAGAAGAAGAAAAGGGAAATCTTGTTCTATTGTCCAGTGCAAATGTTTTCTACCTGTTAACAGAAACCTTCCAAACAAGTGAACTGTGAAACTGACGATTTTTTATACAGATACAATGTTGGTTATTTCCAATCGCCTGATGACTAGGCTATTAAAAAAATCCAAAATATGACTTTATCGTAGAAATAAGCAGAAGTTTGACCAAAGATCTGAAAAAGTGAGAAATAATGCATTTAAGACCCAATAAAAACCACTTAATCTTAATAATATGGCTTATATAAATGTTTTTACTTACATGAAGTTTAGAATATAGGCTTTGGTAAAAATATGGCATGTCATAGGAATCCGCCCATTACTTTTAAGTCACTCATGGAGACATTGGTGCTCCCTTAGCGGCGGTTTCTTAACCCAGTTAATCTAGTTAAACATAAACTTACCTAATTAGCGGAGTCCGGATTTCTATCTAATTCCACATTTAATGCTAAAATCAGATAAATAATGGATGATCAAATGTTTGTTCTAAAAGTTATTGAAGAAAGGAGACTGAAATGGTTTGGCCACGTAAAGAGAATGTCAGATAACAGGATACCCAAGATCATATTACATTTTGAAGCGGAGGATTTTTAATTCTGTCGCAGGGTGGAGTGTTTTAGTTTAAGATTGTGACCGCCACTGCTGCCACTCACGCTAGAATTAAAAATAAAATGTACCCAAGTGTCTGAATGACGAGGTATTTTCATTTGTGACACATGGTGTAACCTTCATCTTGCTTTCTAGTTCACTGGAAATCAAAGTTATGTTCTGGGTGAAAGCAAAATAATTATTATCATTTACATTTCTTCTCAAATAACTCTATTAAATTATTAATCGAGAACAACGCGTCACTCTACATTCTGTTCATTTACTTGATAAATATGTGACTTATTCAATTCTACATTCATCATGGCCCACCCGCAGCTTCTGCCTTAAGGACATTATGTACCTACAGGATGGAAACTGAACATTTTATCTTGAATATTGCTTGGTTCAGGTTAGGGGCATGGAAATTAAAAAAAAAAATTAGCGACGATCACGATATGCGAATATGTCCAATGTGCGGGAGCTTTGAAGACGAGATACATATATTATGAAAATGTAACGATTTAGAATATTGGAGGCGTCAGTTATTACCGGAAAGATTTCTAAATTCAAATCGTGGAAGATTGACATGCTACGAGTTACTGGTAAACCCAGAAAATTGGATAAACCTGGATAGATTTCTGGACAAAACGCGGAAAATAAGAACAACACTTATTCAGGAATAAATATGTTAGCAAATTGCAATGTCATTAATTCTTAATAATTATACATAACTAAGTTAATGTATAATGTAATTGTATTGTTATCTAATTGTAATATTTCCATATTTTGGTAAGTGAGACCATAGTAATGTACCCGAGGGTAGGTCTTTCACTGCAATCATAGCATTTTCATACTATGCTTTGCAGCTTTACTAGGGAATAACAGGTGTAGTAGCTTCCCGTTGCTTCCCACACCTGTGAAGGATGATGATGATGGCCGGATGATTTTCGGGGACCGTTGAGCCCTAAGCTTCCTGACATTTGTCTTACAGGTGAGGAAAAACACGAAAAAACCTCACCCAGGAGCCTACCCCGACCAGGATTCAAACTCGGCCCGCTGCGTGATAAGGCAGCACGCTACCTCGAGATCATACGAATCCAATAAGCATTAGTCAGCCGAAAATGCAAATATATTATTTTGTGTAGCTTACAAAATGTATACAAAAAAAAAACTACCGAAATTGTTTAAAGTGACTTCCATTGTTGTTTACGCAGTAGTGTTTGAGATTATATTCTGAAGGTCCAGTATTCAAACCCCAGTTTCAACCAATCCGATTTTTTTCCCTTGCAACCATGTGCAGTGGTTAACAGACATATGCCGCACCCTGTATTTTAAAAACTTATTTATTATATAATGGAAATGGACAGCTAATGACAAATGAGGGAAATTTTGAGGAAGTGGCTGAATTCAAATACCTAGGAACAATAATCACAAACTGGAATGAGATGCACAAGGAAATTAAACATAGGCTCAATTCTAGAAATGCATGTTATTATGCATTACAGAGACTCTTGATGTCCCAACTCCTTTCAAAAAAACGTTAAACTGAAAATATATAAAACTATTATTCTACCAGTTATATTATATGGGTGCGAAAACATGGACTTTTACTTTAAGGGAGGAAAGGAGATTACGAGTATTTGAGAATAAAGTTCTTAGCCGTAGCCGAGCGGTTAAGGTAGGAAGCCTTGGCGCAGAGCTACGGGACTTGCGCTGGTTCGAGTCTCCATGGGGGAAGAAATTTTCTCATGGTATTTCGGCCAGTATTGGACCGGTGCCCACCCAGCATCGTGAGGCAATTGGGTAGCTACCAATAAGTAGCGGCTCCAGGTTGAGGAACCAGCTATAACGGCTGGGGGACTCGACATGCTAACCACATGTCACCCCTACACTGGCTGTTGATCATCTACCTCTGTGATTGACACATGTGGATGTGAAGGGCCAGCAGCCGGCTGGTAAAAGGGCAACCGCTGAAAAGTGGAAAGGCCCTCAATCGGAATCAATCGGAGGAAAATTTTTGGACCAAAGAGAGATGAACAGACAGGTGAATGCAGAAGACTACATAACAATGAACTACATGGTCTTTATAGGAAGCCAGATATAATAAGAACAGTTAAGTCTCGTAAACTTCGATGGGCAGGACATGTTGCACGTATGGGGAATGAAAGACTTGCATGGAAGCTTCTTGTAGGAAAGCCAGAGGGAAAACGCCCAGTTGGTAGACCAAGAATGAGGTGGGAGAATAACATTAACTGTGATTTGAGGGAAGTAGATTATACAGGGAATGATTGGAGAGCATTAGCTCAGGATAGGGATATATGGAGAGCTTATGTCCGTGCGGCCATGAACCTACGGGTTCGATAATGCCAGTGAGTTAGTTAATTTGGTTAGATGTTGAATATGAACTCTGTTCACATTAAAATAGGGTTTGTTCTACTAAGATGACATTATCATGGAATTTTCCGTGACACACCACTGTTAGTTACGAACGTAATATTATAATTGGTGCACTCAAACAACCACTCGCATGCAATAGTTTAATATAACGGAAAGTAAAAATTGTATACACTTTTCATGAAAATACAATCATTAGGCCTATAAAGTGTTTTTTTAGTTGACCTGCATGGAAAGAGCTGTTTTTTGTTGTAATTATTGTCTAGAAAATTGGACATTCCTGTATGCGTACAGGAAATATGAATTTTGCAGAACGCACACCGCAAAGTTGTCATAGCGATACAATCAATAGTTACACTGGTCAACAAAATTTCTCTCTCATGAGTACCAATAGTTGTATTTAATGCAGTTTTTTATCGTGTTTTCAAATATGTATTCGGAATTTCTCCATCACCCACAGTTTTTTTTATTTCAATTTCAATTAATGGATTTAAATAATTATTTTTTAATTAACTTTTTTCGTCCGTTTGTCCATTGTAAAATAAAACCAGATGAGCTAACTCAAATTATTTCAGCTATGGAAAAGAGATATCAGGACAAATAGAATCTTAATATGCTGGCCGATTATTGTTGGACCATCAAGAGGGATGCTCCACAGGCGAAATATAGCAGGAAATGGTCATTCCTTACTTTCTAGGTGAGTCCGAATGTTCGAATATTGTGTAGTTACGAATGTAGAAAATATTAAAGTGTTTCAAATTATAAATGGCTGTCTCTCGGAAATCTTGCGTGATGGAGAAAAACCGATATCATATTTGAATTCAGGAGAAAAAATACTACCAGAATCACATATTTTTCTTTCCGAGACAAAAAAAGTTTCTTTTTTGTTGCTCAGTGTTATTTTAGCTTACAATATTGTTTATTACACAATATCAATACTGTTATATAAATAATTACTAATAATATTAATTTTTATCTCGTATGACTTTATTTCTTATTTTTTCCCAATTTTAAACATCTTGCTGCTCTCCTTAAGAAATTAATTCCCATCCACATAAGTTTTTGTTGAATTTACATGCTTCAGCTCCATATGTGACAGTACTTCTTACTATCTTATCATCACCTATTATATATCATCGGGGCAGCGTAACTCCGCCTTCCAGGCGCTCCAACCTCAGAAGTGGGTTACAATAAATCCACGCCAGGAGAGAATACCAGAGTGTCGAAATGACAACATGATTGCATTGAATAATATATATATATATATATATATATATATAGGTATGATAAGAAAAATAAATGCCTGGACGGGATTCGAACCCGGATCTCTGAGTCTGTACCTCAGTGTGATATCCATTACACCACCAGGCGAATCCAATTCAAACATTTATTTTTCTTATATATGTATTATATTCTCCATTATTACTAGATGTCGCGAGAACTAGGTCTTCACTGCCATCTAGTAGCTGACTATAACAAGTAAGCAAATTAAAGAGAACATTTTTATTTTATAGCAGTGACGCTTTATCGATGTTATAAGTAAATCTTTAACATTGAGCAATGCAAGCTTAATATGGTGTGATAAGAAAAATAAATGCCTGGACGGGATTCGAACCCGGATATCTGAGTCTGTACTTCAGTGTGATATCCATTACACCACCAGGCGAATCCAATTCAAACATTTATTTTTCTTATATATATATATATATATATATATATATATATATATATGTGTGTGTGTGTGTGTATAATTCTTCTGTACGTGTGTATTAGGGTGGGCCGAAGAAACTGTTTTTTTTTATTCCGAAGTTGTAATAGTGCGAAAAAGTTGTGAATTATATAGCTAAAAAAAGAAAAAAAAATTATCAAAATCGGTTGACATCTTCCGGTCGCACAAAGGCTCTGAAGTTTGGCAAAATATAAAAGAAAACTTCATTGTTACAATTTTTTTAAATATCAAGTAGGTATTGGTGATCTTTGCTATGCACGTTTATGTCTATATGTGGGATCTGACAATCAATACTCTGGAAATTATTTATCAAATACCAAAAATGCGTAAAAATATAACTTGTTCATTATTTTGGCAAATTTTGGAGTTTATGCTCGACCGGAAGATATCAACTGATCTAAACCAAATTAAAACACAATGTTTTTAGGATCTATTTGGAGACGTTACAAACTGTTACATTACGAAAACATCTAATTAAAAAATTAAAGAAATAATCTCAAAAATTAAGTTTTTTCATATTTTGTCAAACTTTAGAGCCTTTGCGCGACCGGAAGATGTCAACCGATTTTGATATATTTTTTCTTTTCTTTTGTCTATATAATTCGCAACTTTTCCGCGCTATTACAACTTCGAAATTAAAAAAAAGAGTTTTTTTCGGCCCATCCTAGTGTGTATGACACTGAAATCCACCTAAACTACTGGACCGAATTCGATTATTTTTTGTGTGTGTTTGAGAGCGGGTTCCTGGATGGTTTAGATTCACAATTGGACCCTCTAAAACCATTAGGTGTAGGAGTTCACCTGAAGTGAAAATTTAAAAATTCTAGCGGTCATAATTTTCGATGTTTCACAACGAGACTCAGTATGTCATAAAAAAATAAACGGAGCTAAATATTTTCCAAAAAAGAACAAAATCCGACAATTAGAAGTGGAGGTTTACCTGAAACCCGAAATTAAAAACTGCCTGAACGACTGGACCGATTTTGATGAATTATTTTTGTGTTTGAAAGGGTCCCTGGATGGTTTAGATTCACAATTGGACCTTCTAAAACCATTAGGTGTAGGAGTTCACCGAAAGTTAAAATTTAAAAATCGTTCTAGCGGTCACAATTTTCGATGTTTCACAACGAAACTCAGTATATCCTATTGAAATAAACCGAGGTAGGAATTATAAAAAAATGAGCGAAATCCGACAATTATAAGTGGAGGTTTACCTGAAATCCGAAATTAAAAACTAACAACCGCCATGTTTGGTTCGTCTCAGTGTATACCAAACAAATTAATTAACCTTTAATATTTCATTTATTTAGACGTAGCAACGCACGCCGGGTATTAGCTAGTTGAATTGTATAAGTTATTTGTAACTTATTCTTCCAGGATATACAGGGTGATTCACAATAAGTATTACAGACTTCTAGCGATTGTAGAGGGGACTTATTAGATAAGGTTTTGATAAGGAACCCATGCCCGGAAACGTACCATTTTTATGTAAAATAAGTTTGAAGATCGAAACACAATATCGTGTGTCTTGTGTTTTAGAATAATTATTACAGACTTCTAGGGGTGTACTACACCGATCGAGTTGCAGAAAGATCTTCTTGCACGAATTCTGGCGGCAGCAGAAATGATTGAGCACACATCAGGTCTTGTATGATAACATGAGTCGCAGGTACACTTTGTGCAACGAACAACAGGGTCGCCACGTGGAACCACACTTGTAGTACAGCCCCTAAAAGTTTGTAATACTTATTCTGAAATACAAGACACACGATATCAGCTAATTGTGTTTCGATCTTCAAACTGATTTTACATCAAAATGGTACGTTTCCGGACATGGGTTCCTTATCAAAACTGTATCTACTAAGTCCCCTCTACAACCCCTAGAAGTCTGTAATACTTATTGTGAATCACCCTGTATGCCTGTTCTATAGGACAACCATTTATCATTGCTGTTATTGCTCTACCTTTATTTATTCTCTGGTCCACCGCTGTGGTCTCGAGGTAGCGTGCTCCCTTGTCACGCAGCGGGCCCGGGTTCGATCCCCGGTCGGGGCAGTTTTTCTGGGTGAGGTTTTTATCGGGGGTTTTTCCTCACCTGTAAGACAAATGTCAGGAAAAAATTAAGGCCGAAATTATATGGCCATTATCATCATCATCATCATCCTTCACCGGTGTGGAAAGCAACGGGAAGCTACCACACCTACAATTCCCTAATAAAGCTGCAAGCATAGCATGAAAATGCAGTGGAGGACCTGCCCTCGGGCAGAATTACTATGGATGGATGGATGGATGGTTCGTTTCCGGACATGGGTTCCTTATCAGAACTTTATATACTAAGTCTCCTCTACAGCCCCTAGAAGTCTGTAATACTTATTGTGAATCACTCTGTATGCCTGTTCCATAGGACACCATTTATCATTGCTTTTATTTGCTCTACCTTTATTCTTTCTGTTCTTAATGCTACTCTGTAAGAGAATAGTAAGTGGCGTTGGAGTATACTGCAGGAGACGTTAAAATTTGAATCACTCTGTATTTAGCGTCATGTCGGACAGGAGAAAACGGAACGTATAGGTTAAATAGTTGGGGAAATGTTTTGATAAGATGCCTAAACCGTTAATTGCCGTCGGTTTCAAAATCTCCTGTCATAAGTTTCCACTACTCACCGCGTCTGGACAATTGTTGTTTTGAAGGGCGGAGACCAATGAAAGGTTGACATGTGTGGTATTTAACACCTTTCTAAAAGCCTGCTTCACTTCCTCATCATAATCAAAATTTCAAGTCATTACAAAAATTCTCCTACATTCTGTATAGCAATAAAAACATCCCTAAAAGAAGATTCACATTTACATATCTTCTTTTTCTTTTCTATAGGCGTATGCCTCTCCGTTGTTATGACCACGTGTCTCCTCCATTTCAGGATTTATCATAAGTAATGCCACGAGTGATTTCCAAATTATCGATAAATTCACGACTCACGAAGTGAGGAGTGAATTTATCTACAGAATTTGGAAATCAAGAGTGGCATTTGTTAGGACTATTTAACGAATAAAATTAAGCTGATTACTCACAAATTATTATTTAACTATAGTTATTTAAAAATATTTATATATTTAATGTAAACGGCGATGTTTGAAAACAAATGAGAAACGATAGGTACGCTTCTACTGCTTCTTTTGTTTATCACTGCAACCAGATCATACTATTTATTGCCAAATGAACGCAGTATTGTAAGGAGGAGCTTTCTTTAATATGGTAATTATAACACTGATAAATATTTGGTGAATCACGACTCTGATTGGTTGTAAAACAGAAATCATTGAAACGTGATTGGTCATTGACTCCCATTTGGGGCATGAGTTAAATAGTCATGGCTACATCTAAATGCCAGAAGAACTTAAAAAAATAAAATCCGGTCTAAATCCAAAATTTCAAAATTGAGTTTTCCAAGGATATAGTCATGGCGATTTTCCAAAAAAATGTAAGAAATTTCAGCAAATGCAAAAATACATTCTAGAGGGTGTATCCGGGATTCATAATGCACAAATTCTGGTCTAAATCCAAAATTTCAAAATTGAGTTGTCCGAGGCTATATTCTTGGTGTTTTTCCAAAAAAATGTCAAAATTTTCGAAATTTTGAAAAATTGCAAAAATACTATCTGTAGGGTGTATCCGGGATTTGTAATGCAAAAAATCCGGTCTAAATCCAAATTTTTAAAATTGAGTTTTCTGGCGTTTCCAAAAAAAGTCAAAATTTTCGAAATTTTAAAATCTGCAAAAATAATATCTAGAGAGCGTATTCGGGATTTATAATGCAAAAAATGCTGTCTAAACCCAAAATTTTGAAAATTGAGTTTTCCAAGCCTATATAGTCTTGCTGTCCAAAAAATGTCAAAATTTTCGAAATTTCAAAAACTGCAAAAATACTATATATAGGTTGCATTAAAAGATGAACTTTACTATTCCAAATTCTGCACACATATTTACCGAATTATTTATCAACGTGTTTTCAAAATTTATCGGCTCATCACAATTTAGGAACAATATCACAAGACTCTTCTTTAGTTTTGATACCACAGCACAGGACATGTCTATACTCTGGATCTTACACAATATGTACGACTAGAGCATGGAACTCACTTCCCAGTCATGTCAGGGACTGTGAATCACTATCTTTATTTAAATCCAAATTAACTGATATTCTAAGTTCCACACAATGAAACCATTAACTGCATGACAACTATAAACAAGCATTTTGTAAATAATCATCTAGGAAGCTTTACTTACTTAATTTTATATCATTTTAATTTTATTATATTCTATGTTTTTGTTAGTATTAGATCACATCATCATTGTGTTTTGTTTAGTCTGTATTTTAATAACATCTTAAAATTGTAAGAAATATGTAATATTTTGTATAATTTTTACTATTCGCTGGTTGAGTGGAAGAGAAGACCTTTTGACTTTAACTCTGCCAGCTGAAATAAAGTACTATTATTATTATTATTATTATTATTATTATTATTATTATTATTATTATTATTATTATTATTATTATTATTATTATTTTCTTCTTCTTCCTTCCAAGTATTAGACCAAGGCCTGTTACGATCCTATAGAAAATTTCTGGGAAAGCATAATAATAGTCCCTTCGATTGGTTGCTGGCCAAAGGAAGGCAAGACCAGTGATGGGGCTGCCATCTTATAGCCTCTGGTCAGGCTTTTATTTATTATTATTATTGTTATTATTATTATTATTATTATTATTATTATTATTATTATTATGTCTGTTTACTTACACAAACTATGTCAGTGATGATTACCTCTCATTCCATCTTTCGAGGGGTCTGCTCACTTCTCTTTTTCCTCCAGACTTAGGTTCTACTTTGGGTTTCAAATAAATAATATATAGAAACAATATAAGTGCTTAGATTTTAAATATATATTCTTATTGTAAATGTAATACAATATTTTAGGCATTTTGGGTATTTGTCTCGGCGATATAGGGCATAAGTTCTTTGTCTCTGGTACCAAGGGTTGCGGATTCAAATCGAGCCGGGGTCCTGCCATTGTGTAAATTTAGAGAGTATTTCAACGTACTTTTGAAGCCGAACTGTATCAGTTATATAGGGAAATCCTGAAACGTACATGTAAACTTGAAAGTGAGGTAGAAACAAGACAGCACCCATTAGAGAGTATACAGGCTGATGTGGGTTATGAAGTTGTGTTGTGATGCTTGAATAATTAGTTTGGAGTAATTAGTTTTTTGGAGATTACTGCCTCTGGTGTTGGAAATGAACACATCAACGTAACTGACATCCCCTTAACTGTCTTTTAACCTTAACTCATTTTTTGCTTCAATCACATTCCAGAATTATTGTGTGTTCATCTTTCATTGAAGATTATGAAGATTTATAATATATGACTAGAAAATTAATAGAACAATACGAAAAATGGGGATTAAATTTGAACATGAAAAAAAATTATCAATTGGTGAACCAGAGCAAAATTTAATTTTGGAGACTGGAGAAACAATAAAATCTTGTAGTGAGATCACATCATCATCATCATGAACAAATTCGTTTTAGGCCGTGTGGCCTGTACGGTAAACCTAGCGAAGATGGTCTTGATCTTTCCACCGATGTTTTGGTCTTCCTTGGTCCCTATGTCCAGTTGGCGTATATTGGAATGCCAATTTTGGAAGTCTATTTCTTGCCATTCTTCTCAGATGATTTTTCCATTCTTGTTGGTATTTTTGGATATCTTCATTTAAACTTGCTACTCCAAGTTTTCCTCTGATAGTAGTGTTCCTTTGGAGATCACATAGGAATTAAAATAAATAAAAATGGGAGTTATGAAGAGGAAATAGAAATAATAAAGGAAAATTTGCAATTGCTTGCCTCAATGGAATATAGTGAGATAAAAATATAAGTACTTACTTACTTACTCACTGGCATTATCGAACCCATAGGTCCATGGCCGCGCGGACATAAGCTCTGGAAAATTTTACCCGAGTTGAACCCATGTCCGCATTTCTTGACGGTTGTATTTTTACGGCGAAAGATCGTCACTCTTTCAACCAAGGTATTTTTTTCGTCTGGCTTATCACCTTCGACCAGTCCGGCATGGGTAAGCCTATCGGCAGCAATGCTACCGCCGGCATAGCTCTCAGGATCATTTAAGCACGCAAGCCACTCCACCACCACAAGGTAAAGATACCATGGAGGGTAAAAATATAAGTAATAAAAATAAAATGAATATATATCATACAGTTGTTAAAAGCATCATTACTTATGGAGCAGAACTTTGGCCATTAACAACAAAAACAAATACGTATCTTTTGGCAACGGAAATGGATTTTATACGAAGGACAGCAAGAATTTCAAGAAGAGAAAAAATTAGGAACTTAGTTATAAGGGAGAAAATGAAGATTGAAGACACTATTTTAGATTATATTAAAACTCAGCAATTAAGATGGTACGGACATGTCCAGCGAATGGAAGAGGATCGGCTACCAAAATCTGTTTTGTAATGGAAACCTGAGGGAAGACGAGGCAGAGGAAGACCTAAAACCTCCTGGAGTCAGGGAATATGTTTATATATGAAGGAGAAACATCTACAACCAGGAGATTGGATGGACCGAAAAAATTGCCTATTGGGAATCGGACGATGTCAAAGACATTAATCAACCGATGATTTATCTATCTTTCATTGATTTATATTTTTGTAAATAAAGGTAGGTCTTCCATTGCAAATTCAGCATTCTTACTCAAAATTCGATGTTTTACTAGGAACATGTAGGATACCTTTTTATAGCGATTTCTGAAAGATTGTAAGACCTAGCTATTAAGGTTATATACTACTTTTTTTTTAAATTTCAAGTCTTCATACCCTATTTACTAGGTGCAAATACATAGATATATAGGTTATATGCCATAGCGTAGTTGGTTAAGGCAATACATTGCAAGCCGGAAGGCCGTAGTTTCAGACCCCCATGGGTCATTATACAGGGTGGAACTACGTAAATTTATGGTTACACATAGAAATACATTATATAATGGAAATGGACAGCTAATGACAAATGAGGGAAATTTTGAAGAAGTGGTTGCATTCAAATACCTAGGAACACTAATCACAAATAGGAATGATATGTACAAAGAAATTAAACAGAGGCTCAATTCCGGAAATGCCTGCTATTATGCATTACAGACTCTTGACTTCCGAACTCCTTTTAAAAAACGTTAAACTGAAAAAAAATATAAAACTATTATTCTACCAGTTATATTATATGGGTGCGAAACATGGACTCTTACTTTAAGGAAGGAAAGGAGATTACGATTATTTGAGAATAAAGTTCTTAGGAACATTTTTGGCTCAAAGACAGGTGAATGGGGAAGACTACATAACAGTGAATTAGATGGTCTTTACAGGAAGCCAGATGTAATAAGAGCAATTAAATCTCGTAGACTGCGATGGGTAGGACATGCGGCACGAATAGGGAATGAAAGACGTGCATGGAAGCTTCTTGTAGGAAAACCAGAGGGAAACGCCTAGTTGGTTGACCAATAATGAGGTGGGAGAATAAGAATAAATATGATTTGATGGAAGTAGATTATACAAGGAATGATTGGAAAACATTAGTTCAGGATAGGGATGTATGGAGAGCTTTTGTCCGTGTGGCCATGAACCTACGGGTTCGATAGTGCCAGTGAGTTAGAGTTAGATTGATAATTCCTATTACAAACTACTGGGGGTTGTAGAGGGGACTTAATAGATAAAGATTTGATAAGGAACCCATGTCCGGAAACGTACAATTTCGATGTAAAATAAGTTTGAAGTTCGAAACACATTGGGCTGATATCGTGTGTCTTCTGTTTCAGAATAAGTATTGGACTTCTAGGGGTTGTACTACACCTGTCGATTGGTGGAAGATCTTCTTGCACGAATTCTGGCGACAGTAGAAATTATTGAGCACGCACCAGGTCTTGTGGGGCGTGTGTATGAAAACATGCGTCGCAGGTACACTTTGTGCAACGAACTACTGTACAGGGTCGCCACGTGGAACCACACTTGTAGTACAACCCCTAGAAATCTGTAATGCTTATAGGCAACGCAAGGGATTTTGAACAATGTCCTTGAAGGTCAATCGAGTGGGAGAGCCTATCCAGAATGTCCAGTTTGTGAATTCCTGCATGCCACGTGTACAAACAAAACACTTCCTCTTACAAAAACATGTACAGTCCATAGTGAATTATAGTGAGGAGCGGAGGTGTTGATTTTAGATTTTAAACTATAGTTTTTAAATATAATAATTTGTACCTTTGCTGCCTGTAGTCTTAAAATTATAGTGTAATATGAATGTGTATTTAGTTAATTATTAATTCATTTTTATTGTGAGATTTTAAAAATGTATGTCAGTGACTGTACTTACATTCGCTAGAGAGGGAGTTAGCAATGTCGTGTGGTCATACTTCCTATTGGTTGAAATCTACATCTGGTAAGTACAAGACTCGCGCCTAAGCTCCCATTACAATTTTCATTGTTCAGGAACTATTGCTAGGGTTATATTCTGAAATACGAGACACACGATATCAGCCCATTGTGTTTAGATTTTCAAACTTATTTTACATGAAATGGCACGTTTCCGGACATGGGTTCCGTATCAAAACTCTATCTACTAAATCCCTTCTACAACCCGTAGAAAATCATGAATCACCCTGTATTCAAATTTTCTGACAGCACCAAAATAGAGCTATATTGCTGTTAATAATATGATTGAATATTATTCCAACCAAGGAGAAGATAATAAGAATATAATAGTAGATATGGTAGGATTATTAATTATAGTTATTTTATAGACCTATGGTGAACTCACCTCTAACAGAAATGAGTACTAGACGCATGTTCATGGGGGTAAAGATGATCTTCTCGCAGAGGTGACAATCCGGCTCTCTCCTCCCGATATATAAAACTAACTCACTGGCACCATCTGATTTTCAGGCTCGTAAAAGAACCACAAACATGAATAAAAAAAGCCTGTGTGCAAAATTTAATCGATCTTCGTCCATTCCATGATATACCTTAGTTGGTTAGCAGATATCTCATTGAGGCGATGTGCTAACCACATGTCACTCGTTGACACCTGTAGGTAAATAAGCATAATTAAATTAGCTTGGTTAAGAAACTCCCGCTAGGGAGCATCCGTGTTCACACGCAGGACGTATGCGGTTCTATTCTATAGTGTTAGTGTTATGCCCGAGGGCAGGTCTTTCACTGCAATCATAGCATTTTCATACTGTGCTTTGCAGCTTTACTTAGGAATTATAGATGTGGTAGCTTCCAGTTGCTTTCCACACCGGTGAAGGATGATGATGAGAATGATAAGGGTGATGATGTTGGCCGGATGATTTTCGGGCTCTAAGCTTCCTGACATTTGTCTTACAGGTGAGGAAAAACTCCGAAAAATAATCCTTACCCAGGAGCCTGTCCCGACCGGGAATCGAACCCGGGCCCGCTACGTGACAAGGCAGCACGCTACCTCGAGACCACTGTGGTTGACAAGTATGCGGTATATACGTATATTATTATTATCATTATTATTATCATTATTATTATCATTATTATCATTATTATTATTATTATTATTATCATTATTATTATCATTATTATTATCATTATTATCATTATTATTATCATTATCATTATTATTATTATTATTATTATTATTATTTATTATTATTATTATTATTATTATTATTATTATTATTATTATTATTGGGGGCATACAGTAGTGTAGTTAAAGCATTATGCTACATGCCGTAAGATCGAGGGTTCGACTCCCGGTGGGATCAGGGTTTTTAAACTGATCCAAACATTCTTGCGGAACCATGGCCCTGGGATCGACTCAGCCTCTAACGGAAATCAGTACCAGGTCCTTGTCCTGGGAGTAAATGCTCAAGCATTCATTTTTCTTTTCGTATCATATGTATATATATTTTGTTGGACATTGTCTTAAAACATAAAATTTAAAATAAAATATATTTTTCCTCAACTTCCGAGCCCTTTAATGAAACTTCTGTTCACAAGACTTAAAGGAGCAGCCTTGCCCCAATCGAGATGTAGGCTACAGGCGTGGACAGACGGTATCAGTCAGTGTTCTACAGTACTTAATTACTTACTTACTTACTCACTGGCACTATCGAACCCCTAGGTTCATGGCCGCGCGGATATAAGCTCTCCATAAATCCCTATCCTGAGCTAATGCTTTCCAATCATTCCCTGTATAATCTACTTCCCTCAAATCATAGTTAATGTTGTTTTCCCACCTCATTCTTGGTCTACCAGCTGGGCGTTTTCCTTCTGGATTTCCTACAAGAAGTTTCCATGCACGTCTTTCATTCCCCTTACGCGCAACATGTCCTGCCCATCGCAGTCTACGGGGCTTAACTGTTCTTATTATATCTGGCTTCCTATAAAGACCATGTAGTTCATTGTTATGAAGTCTTCTCCATTCACTTGTCTGTTCATCTCTCTTTGGTCCAAAAATTTTCCTAAGAACTTTATTCTCAAATACTCGTAATCTCTCTTTCCTCCCTTAAAATAAGAGTCCATGTTTCGCACCCATATAATATAACTGGTAGAATAATAGTTTTATATATTTTCAGCTTAACGTTTTTTGAAAGGAGTTGGGACATCAAAAGTCTCTGCAATGCATAATAACACGCATTTCCAGAATTGAGCCTATGTTTAATTTCTTTGTGCATCTCATTCCTATTTGTGATTATTGTTCCTAGGTATTTGAATTCAGCCAATTCCTCAAAATTTCCCTCATTTGTCATTAGCTGTCCATTTCCATTATATACTGAATTTCTACGTGTGACCATATATTTAGTTCTACAGTACTACATATTATAATATAGAGTAGATTTTTTTATCGTGCTTCATGCCGCTTGGGAGACGTTTGAATGAGAAAAAAGAGATGCAGCATTAGGATTCTAGAGCGAGCTTATATACAAGCAATTAGACGGTTGGAGAGCGCGTGAAAAATTGTTTGGTTACAAAGAAGTATACAAGGTTTATTAACCATATGTGTGGTCAGCACAGTTTTTGTTTAAACCTGTTATGGATACCATTTGCCTGCCGGACATGAGTCTTTCTCGCTCCACTACTTGGAATTACATTATAAGCCACATGTACTTAGATGTTAAAGATGGCTGCCTGATCCATTACAATATCTTCATTTCATCAATTAACATTTACTCATGAAGAAAAAAACTAGTTTTATAACGCTAAAAAAACAATATTAGATAAAATACCAACTTATAAATACAAGGGCATTCGATAAGTAATGGCAACATTGTAAAACAGCTATCCTAAGGGCTTATCCGCTCTTAAAGTGATCCTCACCAAAACAAAATTACGTGATCTGCTCGTTTTTCATTTCTCTTCATTAAATTAAACGTAAGTCCTCTGAATATACTTGTTATTCTTCGTGAATGAAAATAATGATATTCAAAACATAGAAAATATTGTAAAAGATACATAATAAATAATAATTAATTAAATAAAAACAAAACTTAGTTCTATTTGATTTTCATATTTATTGAGATATAATTCAGTGACAGCTGTTTCGGTACACTGTACCTTCTTCAGACATGTTAAAAAATTATGAATTCTTTTATTATAGTACATATCAACTGATATAAGCAACAATACAACAATAATTTATTTAAATTTTTTAATTTAACAATGGTGATTCATTCAAATCAAGTTGAGAATTTAACAGTTTATTACTACTTTTCATTTTATTTATTTCTACAGCTTCCAAAAGTTCCAACTTCTTACCCTTATCACAAACATGTAAAATTTCAAAATTTGGATCGAAACAATGATTAAATTAGAATTTCAAAATATGCTAACCACCTCTCGTTTATATTATAGATTTGTAGTTCATCTCTGATATCTTGACTTCTCTTTTGATCTCTTAGAGATACACCTGCAACTGATCTGAGAAATCTCATTTCTATTGTCTCAATTTTATTTATTTTATGTAGTGAAGCATGGACACTAAAAAGACAACATGAAAGCAGAATAACGGCTTGTGAAATGAGATTCATGTGCAGAACAGCGAGTTACACCAGATGGGATCGGAAAAGGAACACCGATATCTTAAAAGAATGGAAGACTACGCCAAATTTGGAATATATTAAACAGTACAAACTAAATTGGAAACACCATCTTGAAAGAATGAGTTAAAATCGGATCCCCAAAGCTGTTTATAATTATATACCAAGATGACGAAGATCTCTGGGCCGTTCTATGAAACGCTGGAGGGAACATTTTCTATAGTGTCGTAACAGGCCTTGGCCTAATACTTGGAAGGAAGAAGAAGATATTTATTTTATTACCAATATGACATAAATTATATTTCTATTTTTTTTAAGGTTTGAAGAACTCTGTTAATTTTGTGATAATATTAGGGCAATCACTCTCCATGTTACATCCACTGCAGTTTCTTCTTCTTCCTTCCAAGTATTAGGCCAAGGCCTGTTACGATCCTATAGAAAATTCCCTCCAGCGTCCTTCCAGGAAATTCTGGTATAAGACTTGAAAGCATAATAATAGTCCCTTCGATTGGTTGCTGGCCAAAGGAAGGCAAGACCAGTGATGGGGCTATCATCTTATAGCCTCTATTCAGGATTTTCTGGAGAAGAAAAGAAAGAAATGGAAAGAAAGGAAAGACTCCCTAGCCCTCGGATGCCCTCATAGTTTCAGGGTCGAAAAAACAAGAGTTAACCAAGAGAGGTTAGATAGTAAAGTTAAGAGTCTGGTATAAGTAAGTGGAAGAAAGGAAGAAATACCAGATCAGTTAAAGATAAAAGTAAGGAGCAAAACACAAGTAAGTGGAAGCAATGTTTTGGGAAATCTCATTTATAAACTTTTCATGGAACCGCAGATCACATTTTCGGCATTGTAACCGTTCACCTTTAGTGTTTGAAGAATATCTACTCAAAAATGTTCTTCAAACACAGACGAGTATTAAATCTAACAACTGCCAACATGAATGAAAACACATCCTCCACAAGTTAACATAAAAGGAACGCTGTTATTACAAATATGAAAACACAGCAAGAAAGTAGACTTTCTGCCATCTAAGAAACAGAAAAAATGGAAAAACTGCACTTAAACTAGCGTGAAATATTTTCTAAGTCTTACAGAACAACAATGCGCATGCGCCAGAGTTTATAGAGCCGGCGATAACCCACAATCGAACCACATATCGATTATCATCCTCGATTACTATCCGTCGCTATGAAATGTAAATGACCAATATTTGCAATAAATCCCCAAATCTATGTTTAAAACATATATTAATATTAAAATTACCAAAAGTTTATTAAAAATGGGTTTACACTTATTTATCACTCCCTAACTCTGATCCAACCAGCGATAGAAAAATCATAGACTAAGTAATATATTCTCTGGAGAAAATAGCAGTTAGCATCACAATATTGTCTAACAGTGTCATGATATTGTGATTTGCATATTTAAATAAATACATCAAAATTGTCTAATAATGTTATAAAAATTGTTTGAAAAAGTTTAAAATATTATATAATGTTAGTAAATACAGAAAAAGAGCTAAAGTTTACAGCAATATAACTGAAAAATGAAGCGCTAGTAGAAGTGCAGTTGAGCCGAAAAAAATAATCTGTTTTTCTTACCAGTACACGGTCGTTAGAAACGAAAGAAAAAATGCTACGAAATTATTTGTGTCAGGAAATTAGTCGAGTGTGTCCTACTTGTTATTTACTTACTGGAAATTCAAAGTAAAGGTTTAAAAATTACATATCTCACAAGAATGTGACCCTTACTCATGAGTAAGGTCAGGATGCAATAAGGCATGACCAGTGCTTCCGTTGTGGAGTGAACTAGAAAAACAAACACATACAGAGAATAATTTTTAAACAAGATGAAGGGATAAGAAAAAAGTTAATGTAATTCTAAAGTAATGAACAAAGAAGTGGTAAATCTAAATTAGGAAAGAAATACAGACTTGTTAGCATCCATATTAAGTACAGGTATACTAGTTAACAAGCGATGTGTACAAATGGAGACATTTCTTCACACCATTGTACACAGCTGGTTGCAATCACAACTGCCTTAATGATATTTATTACAATTTCGATGGCTAATAAACTAATATGAGAATAAAGTTCTTACCAACATTTTTGGACCAAAGAGAGAACATACAAGCAAATGGAGAAGACTTAACACTGAGTTACGTGATCTTTATAGGAAACCAGATGTAATAAGGACATGTGGCAACCAACGGGGAATGAAAGAGGGGCATGGAACATTTTTATAGGAACGCCAGAGGGAAAATGCCCAGTTGGTAGACCAAGTATGAGGTGGGAGAATAGCATATACCATGATTTGAGGGAAGTAGATTATACAAGGGATGATTGGGAAACGTTAGCTCAGGATAGGGGTGTATGGAGAGCTAATGTCTCTGAAGTGGTTTGGACATATGTGCCATATCGATGGTCCAGAACCATAATGTTCTAAGTCCATTTTGAAGAATTCTTGTTATGTTTCTTACGTGTGCCGTGTCCATTTGTATTGTGAAAATTCGACATTTCGGTTAAAAATGCTATAAAAATATCGTATTCCTGTTTTATTCTCACAGTGCACATGGGCATGGGACACAAAGTATTAATTTCATAACAATAATAATTGTTCTACGAGATGACTTAGAGCAATATTGTTCTAGGCTATCGATATATCAGAGGTAAGATAACCCAAATAAGCAATGGAAATGAGGGAAAACTGCACTTGAACTAGCGTGAAATATTTTCAAAGTCCTATGGAACAACAGTGCGCATGCACCAGAGTTTATAGAGCCAGCGATAACCCACAATCGAACCACATATCAATTATCATCCTCGATTACTATCCGTTGCTATGAAATTTAAATGATCAATATTTTCAATAAATTCCCAAATCTATGTTAATAATATATTAATAATATTAAAATTACCAAACGTTTGTTAAAAATGGGTGTACACTTGCTTATCACTCCCTAACACTGATCCAACCAGCGATAACCCAAAACAGCGATAGAAAAATCATAGATTAAGTAATATACTCTGTGGAGAAAATAGCAGTTAGCATCACAATATTGTCTAACAGTGTCATAATATTGTGATTTGTATATTTAAATAAATACTTCAAAATTGTCAAATAATGTTATAAAAATTGTTTGAAAAAGTTTAAAATATTAAATAATGTTAGTAATTACAGATGAAGAGCTATAGTTTACAACAATATAACTGAAAAATGAAGCGCTAGTAGAAGTGCAGTTGAGCCCAATATGGTTCTAGACCATCGATATATCAGAGGTGAGATAACTCAAATAAGCAATGGAAATGAGAACACAGGGAAGAATTGGAAGGGGAAGACCTAGAATTTTATGTAAGAATGTATATTCGATTGAATAGGACGAATGCGAGGGAAAACAATAATTACAGAAGTGAGAAGAATGTGTACGGATTAGAGGCCGATGGAGGCAACTGGGTGAACCGAAGTAAACTTGACGCCTAACGGCATTAAGGGGCAGACGAAGATGAAGTAGGAGTTCTATATTAGACAAGTTATGAAGTAAAAGTTATAATTAATATGTTCATAAGACACCTTTAAAATGAGGGTAGGAAGTTAACCTTCTCTATTTGTGTGTATGTGTGTTGTGTGAAGATTTCTATGACGTCACCTTTTTTATGACGTTTTATTTTGGTTTTCGAATAATAATTGGAAGCTCGTTGGGTTGTATAATGAAGTAGTCGTATGTTAGTAGTCGTATGTTATTTCGGTTGTCTTAGGTTGTAATGTTTTGATTACCAAACGAGAAACTTAGACACGCCTCTCTGACACTGATCCACTTAATTCCGCCTCTTTTAACCCGTTCTCACGTAACCCTCAAGTTTTATGTTACAGGATCTCGAGATTTCAGTTTTCTAGAAAAAGATACTATTTCTTGATGAAAATAATAATAATAATAATAATAATAATAATAATAATAATAATAAATAATAATAATAATACTAATATTACGACACTATAACACTGTAATTAAGCCAGAGTGTCTCTATGGAGCGTCCCGCGCCGTAGCCGAGTGGTTAAGGCAGGAAGCATTGGTACAGAGCTATGGGACTTGCGCAGGTTCGCGTCTCCATGGGGGAAGACATTTTCTCATGGTATTTCGGCCAGTATGGGACCGATGCCCACCCAGCATCGTGAGGCATTTGGGTAGCTACAATAAGTAGCGGCTCCAGGTTGAGAAAACCAGCTATAACGGCTGGGGGACTCGACATGCTGACCACATGTCACCCCTAGACTGGTTGATCATCTACCTCTATGACTGAACATGTGGATGACATGCCAGTAGCCGGCTGGTAGGCTAAGGGCCTTCTAGGCCTGTCACGCCAGGAGTTTATTTTTTTTAAGTCTGTATGGAGCAGAAACATTAATTTTGAACAGAAAAAAAATATATCGAAAATATAGCGAAAAAAGAATGCAACATTATAAGAAAAGTTTTAGGTCCACAAGTCATAGATGAAGCACTTAGACTCAGAAGTAAAAAGGAAATAAAATATATACAGACATTCATAGTGATATTGGAAAACGAAGGTTAAAATTTTATGGCCATATTAAACGAATGAACTCAAATAGGCTTACAAAAGAGATAATGGAATTCAACGAAAACAGAAATAAAGATCCAGTGGATTGATGAAGTCAAAAAGGACTTAAAATTGGCAGGAATTACTAAAGAAGATATCCCAAACAGAGATTTAGAATTAAGGTGAATAAGTGGCAAGAAGAGAGGGACCTGTATTACCTAAAAGGGTTAATAATAAATGTCCTGCAATTATATTGGCTGCAAGTGACCAAGAGGACAAACCGAAGAAAAAAACTGGAACAACTTGGACAGATGAGAGAAAACAAGCTCATAGCAAAAGAATGAAAGAAATTTGGGCTCAAAGGAAACGCCTCTAAGTACTTTGCGTAGTCCTACATGGGCTCATCCGTAATTAAAAAAATAATAATAGGTAGATAGATCATCGGTTGATTAATGTCTTTGACATCGTTCCATTCCTAATAGCCAATTTTGTCGGTCCATCCAATCTCCAGGTTGTAGATGTTTCTCCTTCATGTATAAACATATTCCCTGACCCCAGGAGGTGTTAGTTAGGTTTTAATAATAATAATAATAATAATAATAATAATAATAATAATAATAATAATAATAATAGAAATAATAATAGTAATAGTAATAATAATAGTAATAATAATAGTAATAATAATAATATCTTTAGATATATCTTGTAAGCCCTTGTTTCACTCAACGAGATTTAGGCGCTTTCCCCCTACAGTCATTGGAGTTTCTAGGAAACCAAGGTAGTACTAGGACGGGAAAATTCGGTAAATTTTGCTTAGATGCCTTTTTATTCAGGCTTAAGGATCTTTTACGAGCCTGAAAATTATCTTCATATATATAGGATCCGAAAATTATCTTCATATATATAGTATCCATCCGTAGTAATTCTGCCCGAAGGCAGGTCCTTCACTGCAATCATAGCATTTTCATGCTATGCTTGTAGCTTTACTAGGGAATCGTAGGTGTGGTAGCTTCCCGTTGCTTTTCACACCGGTGAAGGATGATGATGATGATCATCATCATCATCATCAACAACAAGGATTAAGCCCAATGGCCTGTTCCGATCTCATTATAGATCGAATTGGTCCTTCCATCTCTTCAATGGTCTTCCCAACATTCTTCTCCCTTTTTGTTTATAATTATACATTCTTCTTGGTATGCGCTGTTCATTCATTCGTAATACGTGCTGAAGATAAGCATTTTGATATTTTATTTTTTCACAGAGATTAAATATATTAAGTTCTGTTCTTATATCTTCGTTTTTCTTTTTATCGGCCCTTTGGTATCCTGCTATTGCTCTCAACATCTTCATTGCTGCAGCCTCTATTTGTTTACTATCTGCCTATGTTAATGTCCAGGTTTCTCAACCATAGTGAAGGATGATAAGGATAATGATGATGGCCGGATGATTTTCGGGGACCGTTGGGCCCTTAGCTTCCTGACATTTGTCTTACAGGTGAGGAAAAACCCCGAAAAAATCTCACCCAGGAGTCTGTCCCGACCGGGAATCAATCCGGACCCGCTGCGTGACGAGGCAGCACGCTACCTCGACACCACAGCGGTGGACATATATATAATTCTTCTGTATGTGTGTTTGTCTCTTCTCCCAAACGAGTAGATCGATTTTGATGAAATTTTTTGTTTGTGTCTGATTGGTTAACTGGATGGTTTAGATTCACACTGGACCCTCTGAAACCATTAGGCATAGGAGTTCACGCTAAGTGAACATTTAAAAATCGCTCTTGCCGTCACCATTTTTTTATATTTCACAACGAAACTCAATATGTCGTGTTAAAATAAACCTATGTAGATATTGATTAAATAAAAATAAAACGTAGTATTATTTGATTTTCATATTTATTATATAATTCAGTGACAGCTGTTTCGGTACACTGTATCTTCTTCAGACATGTTAACAAATTATGAATTGTGTTCCAACTGATCTAAGCAACAATACAACAATATTTATGTAAATTTTTAAATTTAACAAAGGGGATTCATTCAAATCAAGTTGAGAATTTAACAGTTTTTTACTACTTTTAAATTTATTCATTTCTACAGCCTCCAAAAGATCTAACTTCTTACCCTTATCACAAATATGTAAAATTTCAAAATTTGGGTCGAAACAATGACTAAATTGAAATAGGTGGTTAGCATATTTTGAATTTTCTAAATTTCTGTTATATGCTCTCATGTGTTCCTTTATCCGAGAGATAAAAGGTCTACCAGTTTGTCCTATATAGACATTGTCACATGTGCCACACTTCAATTTATATACACCTGATAATTTTTCTTTTTTTGTTTTGGTTTTATTGTTTTTTATTATATTTTGTAGAGTTTTATTACTTTTAAATGCCACATTAATGTTCAACTTTTTAAAATGTTTAGATATTTTATTTGAAAGTGGGCCTATGTATGACATTACGACATACTTCTTTATGTTTTCTTTGGGTAAAGGAAAAACTTTGTTAATTGCTTTTTTGTAATGAACCTTCTTAATTAAACATTCTATAATTTCAGGGTCGTAGCCATTATTAACAGCCAATTGTTTAATGATATTACAATTGATTACTATGTAGATATTATGAAAAAAATGAGCGAAATCCTGCAATAAGAAATGGAGGTTTACTTGAAATCCGAAATTAAAAACTGCCTAAACGACTGGAATGATTTTGATGATTTTTTTGTGTGTCTGAGTGGGTCCCTGGATGATTTAGATTCACAATTGGACTCGGTAGGTGGCGCTGCAATCGGATTATATAATTTTTTTTCATATCAGATGTGTATCGTCTGCATTATCGACATATTACTCTAGACAACAATGGCACGTCATCGTGCACGCTTCATGAGCCACAACAGATGGCAGTGAGGAGTTTTCTTGCGAATTTATTTAATAATATCGGGAAAACTGGACTTAAACTAGCGCGAAATATTTTCCAAGTCCTATAGAACAAGAGTGCGCATGCACCAGAGTTTATAGAACCAGCGATAATCCACAATCGAACCACATATCGATTATCATCCTCGATTACTATCCGTCGCTATGCAATTTAAATGGCCAATATTTGCAACTGTACTAAAGTGGAAGTAATTTGATGTGGACTGATACTACACATCATTACCAACCCTTGAAAATGCATTTGAATAAATTTACGTAAAAAATACACATTATTTTGAGAATACAATGTTGCTAAGGGACAAAAAAAGGTTTAAAAAGTGCAAAATGTGTTTGCATTAATAAAAATGCGCAAAAAAAGTGCTAGCATTGCAAAAAGGTGCAACTAAAACACATGTAGTGGCATTTATTTAATGTTTTCTTTGCAAGACAAGCTAATTTGAGCATTGTAGTAAGAAAATAAAATTAAGGTGCAGCACCAAAAATTCCTAGCTCTATTTATTACCAAAGGGACGCAATATTGTAAGAATACACTCTAGTTGAGAAAAAATGAAACACATCAAACTGTATATTAATTCATTTCTGATGTCCTATGATGTAAATATGACAATTATATTTTTCTGGAATGTTATTACCTGGGAAAAAATACATTTAAGAAAGTGCAAACAGTGGTTTCTTTTTTTGGTGGTATAATCAATTGCTACAAAGCTGTTTTTATATTAACTCCTGCATGCGGCATGTGTTGACATGCATGCACTATATATACAATCTGGTAGCCGTATTTCTTCGAGTCAGTCACTGCAAAATAATGCTATGACCTATTCAGAATGTTAAAAAATATGTCCTTTTTTATTATGATACACTTTAGTTGGTAAATTCTAGGCGAAACACGACTGTGATTTGTTGTAAATAAAAAAAATCATTGAAATGTGATTGGTCATTGACTCCCAATTGGGGCATGAGTTAAATAGTCATAAGCAATGCCACGAGTGATTTCCAATTTATCTAGAGAATTTGGAAATCAAGAGTGGCATTTGTTAGGACTATTTAATGAATAAAATTAAGCTGTTTACTCACAAATCATTATTTAACTATAGTTATTTTAAACTATTTATATATTTAATGTAAACGGCGATGTTTGAAAACAAATCAGAAACGATAGGTACGCTTAATCTGCTTCTTTTGTTTATCACTGCAACCAGATCATACTATTTATTGCCAAAGGAACGCAATATTGTAAGAATGCTCTCTAGTGGAGAAAAAATGAAACACATCAAACTGTATATTAATTCATTTCTGATGTCGTATGATGTAAATATGACAATTATATTTTTCTGTATTATTACCTGGGAAAAAATACATTTAAGAAAGTGCAAACAGTGGTTTCTTTTTTTGATGGTATAATCAATTGCTACAAATGTTTTTATATTAACTCCCGCATGCGGCATGAGTTGACATACATGCACTATATATACAATCTGGTAGCCGTATTTCTCACAGGCTGTCACTGCAAAATAATGGCCAGACCTGTTCAGAATATTAAAAAGGAGGAGCTTTCTTTAATATGGTAAATTTAACACGGATAAATATTTCGTGAAACACGACTGTGATTGGTTGTAAAACAGAAATCATTGAAACGTGATTGGTCATTGAATCCCATTTGGGGCATGAGTTAAATAGTCTAAATTAATTCGCTGTTCCGAAGTGAATATCAGTTAGATTATAGGAGTTTAGAAGAGATATAAATCAGTTGATTTCTTGGCCGCATTTCGTAATATCTACAGCTGACAAATCTTCTGATTGAGAATATTTAGAACGACATCCCCTGGGCCTGTTAACAAGGCACCTTTGCCTTTCAATTACTCGTACCGTACTATGAAGTTTTGAAATGAAAGTGCTGTGTACTATTTATTAGATGACTTTTAAAGTGCTTCGGGCTTTAATTAATCAAGCGAATTAAATCTACTCTGCATTTAGTTCGTGTTGTCGCTAACAGATGGAGTGAACATTCTCTACTTGCTTTCTAATAGTACTGTATCAGCGAATTCCATAGGAACGAAGCTAAGTTGTTATAAACTGTCATTAAGATAAAAGTGCGAATGTCCGATTTTTACTGATATTTATTTACTAGATTGATATGCTAGAAATAAAGCATTTTTCATCCTCTATCATAATGCCGGACATTGACATCTTTTAAAAGAAATCTAAATTTATATTTGATCTAACCTCATCATTATCCAGTGTAAGGTACATATGTTAATCTGTGTTTCTCATATAATTTATCATATTTATATTATTATTATTATTATTATTATTATTATTATTATTATTATTATTATTATTATTATTATTATTATTATTATCATCATCATCATCGTAAGAATTATTGTTGCTATCACAAATAGGTATGAGATGCACAAAGAAATTAAACATAGGCTCAATTCTGGAAATGCATGCTATTATGCATTGCAGAGACTTTTGATGTCCCAACTCCTTCCAAAAAACGTTAAACTGAAAATATATAAAACTATTATTCTACCAGTTATATTATATGGTTGCGAAACATGGACTCTTACTTTAAGGGAGGAAATGAGATTGCGAGTTTTTGAGAATAAAGTACTTAGGAAAATTTTTGGACCAAAGAGAGATGAACAGACAGGTGAATGGAGAAGACTACATAACAATGAACTACATGGTCTTTATAGGAAGCCAGATATAATAAGAACAGTTAAGTCTCGTAGACTGCGATGGGCAGGACATGTTGCGCGTATGGGGAATGAAAGACTTGCATGGAAGCTTCTTGTAGGAAAGCCAGAGGGAAAGCGCCCAGTTCGTAGTCCAAGAATGAGGTGGGAGAACAACATTAACTATGATTTGAGGGAAGTAGATTATACAGGGAATGATTGGAAAGCATTAGCTGAGGATAGTGATGTATGGAGAGGTTATGTCCGCGCGGCCATGAACCTACGGGTTCGATAGTGCCAGTGAGTAAGTAAGTAATTATCGTATAAAATGTTGTTTGTACATGAAATTTACATTGCAACATTTAATGTATTTTTAACTCTTTATAAGTAGAATAGTGTATACTGTATCTATATTTGCCAACTATTCATTAGTATTTGTGCTGGTTGAGTGGAACAGAAGACCTTATGGCCTTCTCTTATAACATTATTATTATTATCGTTATTATTATTATTATTATTATTATTATCATTATTATTATTATCATTAATATTATCGTTATTATTATTATTATTATTATTATTATCATTATCATCATCATCATCATTATTATTCCTCAAAAATGTTATGGGAAACTTTAGACAATTCTAACATTACCAAAAAATTAATAGAATCTATAAAAGCATTATACAAAGTATCTGTTTCGAAAATAAAAATTGGAAATCATATAACAGAGGGATTTACTATTACAAAAGGTTTAAGGCAGGGTTGCAGTGTATCTGCAACTCTATTCAAAATTTATCTCGAAAAAATACTAAGAGACTGAAGGAAAAAAATGTAAAAAATGGACATACCAATCCAAAATACACATATATACTCACTAAATTTTGCAGATGACCAGGCATTAATAGCACATGACCACGATGCCATAGAATATATGGCTAAAAAACTAAAAGAAGAATTTGAAAAATGGGGACTTTATATAAACATTGAGGAAACAATATCTGTGTATGGGAGAAGAGATGGAAAATTTAAATTTCAACAATGGAGAAGAACTAAAACCTAGTATTGAATGCACTTATTTAGGAACAAAATTTGACCATTTAGGCGATAACATAGTAGAAAATAAAAATAGGGTCACAATCAGTGACAACCCACTAAGGAAGTAAAGTGATCCCACAACAGGCCTCAGGAGACCCTTGGGGTAGTAGGAGGTTAAGGCTCCCACTTTTTCTAGACAATCGGCACTTGATGTCAGCCGGGCTGTCAGCCCTGCGTGATGGCCGCCTTTACCCCCAGAACAGGCGTCTGGTACTCATTTCCGTTAGAGGCTGAGTCGACCCCAGGGCCATAGTGCCGCCAGAGGGTTTGGGTCAGTTTAAAAATCCTGACCCTAACGGGACTTGAACCCTCGACCCTCCGGCTTGTAGCTCAGTGCCTTAACCACTACGCTACGGCGTGCCCCCCATATATATATTCACTAAATTTTTGCAGATAACGAGGTATTAATAGCACAAGACCACGATGACATAGAATATATGGCTAAAAAACTAAAAGAAGAATATGAAAAATAGAGACTTTATATAAACATTGAGAAAACTAAATATGTGTGTATAGGAGTAGAAATGGAAAATATAAATTTCAACAATGGAGAACTAAAATCTAGTATTGAATGCACTTATTTAGGAACAAAATTAGACCATTCAGGCGATAACACAGTAGAAATTAAAAATAGGATCAGAATCAGTGACAACCCACTGCATCGCAATATTGTAAGAATGCACCCTAGTGGAGAGAAAATGAAACACATCAAATTGTTTATTATAACCAACATTATAGGTTATCAATTATTTTTGTAAACAACTCAGTGAGGTCATTATTTAAAAACACAATTATTGAACACACAATTATCAAATGTGTAGTTCGAAGGAATGTGTTCATTATTTGCTATATTCAACGTATTTGTTGGGGAGTCAGTCACTGAAAAATAATGCTCTGACCTGTTCAGAGTATTAAAATGGATGAGCTTTCTTCATCACCTAAGCAGGAGCAGGTAAAGAGAATTTGATAAATAGCGAGGTGAAACACATATGTCTTTGGTTGTAAAACAAGATTCGTTGAAACGTAATTGGTGATTGCCTCCCATTTGGGGCATGAGTTAAATATTCATTATTTTTCTCTATTTCATTATATCTCTTAATGTGTCTCCAATGACACCCAGTTATCATAAGTTTTAATGACAAGAAGTTTCCACCTTCGCGTAACATTGTAAAGTCGGTGGGATGACTGGATTAAGGTCACTTGTTGTACCTACTCCACATCCTCCCGAAGGACGATTTGCGGTGGTGTCTGTGCTTCCCTCCGCACGATCTGCTCGTTCAACGGTGAAATTGAGGGTGACCTTGTCAATGCAACAGTGATATCTCATATTGGCTACAATATTTCGAAATCCAGGTTTTCTCTCTTATGAAATATTGTTTACATCTAAACCATTTTACACAACCCAAATAGAGCTGTGTAAGAACCTATTTTAGGCATCTAAAAATGTCACTTTCAGGGCCTACATTTCGGCTATTTATTCATTAAAAAAACATGGTGACATTGAACAAAAGTATTTTGAACTGTAATTAACTCACTGCCACTATCGAACCCATATGTTATGACCGCACGGACATAAGCAGTCCATACACCCCTATCCTGAGCTAATGTTTTCCAATAATCCCTTGTATAACCTGCTTCCCTCAGATCATAATTAATTTTATTCTCCCATATCATTCTTGGTCTACAAATTGGGTGTTTTTACTCTGGTTTTCCTACAAGAAACCTCCATGCCCCACTTTAATTCCAATTCATGCCACAAATCCTACCCATCGCAGTCTATGAGACTTAACTTTTCTTATTATATCTGATTTCCTTTAAACTTCATGTAGCTCACTATTAAGTGGTCTTCTCCATTCACGTGTCTGTTCATCTCTCTTTGGTCCAAAAAGTTTCCTAAGAACTTTATTCTCAAATACTCGTCATATTTTCTCCTCTCTTAAAGTAAAAGTCCATGTTTCACATCCATATAATATAACTTGGAGAAAACCCGTTTTATATATTACACTGGTCAACATGGTTTTTGTCTCATGAGTACCAATAGTTGTACTTAATGCAGTTTTTTTTATCGTGTTTTCAAATATGTATTCCGAATTTGTCCATCACCCAAAGTTTTTTTATTTCAATTTCAATCAACGGATTTAAATAAATATTTTTTTAACAAACGTTTTTTCGTCCATTTGTCCATTGTAAAATAAAACCAAATGAGCTAACTCAAATGTTTTCAGCTATGGAAAAGAGATATCAAGGCAAATGGAATCCTAATATGTTCGCCGATTATTGTTGGACCATCAAGAGGGATGCTCCACAGGCGAAATACAGCAGATAAGCGTCATTTCTTACTTTCTAGGTATGTCCGAATGTTTGAATATTGTGTAGTTATGAATGTAGAAAATATTAAAGTGTTTGAAATTATAAATTCCTATGTCTCGGAAATCTTGCGTGATGGAGAAAAACTGATATCATATTTGAATTCAGGAGAACAAATACTACCAAAATCACATATTTTTCTTTCTGAGACAAAAAAAAGTTTATTTTTTGTTGGTCAGTGTTGTCAACTTAACTTTTTTCTTAAGACAAGTTGGAAGAAGTAAAGTAAAAGTAAAGTGGGCCCGGAGGCCCTTGGGGAAGTAGGAGGTTAAGGCTCCCACTAGTTCTAGACAATCGGCACTTTATGTCAGCCGGGTTGTCAGCCCTGCGTGACGGCCGCCTTTACCCCCAGAACAAGCGTCTGGTACTAATTTCCGTTAGAGGCTGAGTCGACCCCAGGGCCATAGTGCCGCCAGAGGGTTTGGGTCAGTTTAAAAATCCTGACCCCAACGGGACTTGAACCCTCGACCCTCCGGCTTGTAGCTCAGTGCCTTAACCACTATGCTACGGCGAAGTTCGAGGAAGTGTCCCTGTAATGCATAATAACATGCATTTCTAGAATTGAGCATATGTTTAATCTCTTTGTTCGTCTCATTCCTGTTTGTAATATTATTGTCCCTAGGTATGTGAATTAAGCACTTCCTCAAAATATATGTTTTGTACTATATAGATAGAAAATAAATCGCTATGGTCTCGAGGTAGTGTGCTACCTTGTCACGCAGCGGACCCTGGTTCGATTCCCCGTCGGGACAGGCTTCCTGGATGAGGTTTTTCGCAGTTTTTACTCACCTTTAAGACGAATGTCAGGAAACTTTGAGACCCAACTGGTTTCCGAACATCATCTGGCCATCATTATCATTCCACGGTGTGGAAAGCAACAGGAAGCTACCACACGCACAGTTCCCTTGTAGGGCCTATAGCTGCAATGTATAGCATGAAAATGCTATGATTGCACTGAAAGACCTGCCCTAGTGCAGAACACTATAGAGTAGAATGGAATGGAATGGATAGACATATGTTATTTATCATAAGTAATGCCACGAGTGATTTCCGAATTATCGATAAATTCACGACTCACGAAGTGAGGAGTGAATTTATCTAGAGAATTTGGAAATCAAGAGTGGCATTTGTTAGGACTATTTAACGAATAAAATTAAGCTGTTTACTCCATAATCGTTATTTAACTAAATATATTTTTAAATGTTTATCCCTATATTTAATGTAAACGGCGATGTTTGAAAACAAATGAGAAACCATTGGTATGCTTAATTTGCTTCTTATGTTCATCATTGCAACTAGATCATATTATTTATTGCGAAAGGATCGCAATATTGTAAGAATGCACCCTAGTGGAGAAATTTATAACTAACATTATAGGTATTAACAAGCGAATGATGACACATCAAGAGCTTCAGAACATTTTAATAATACTACTACTTATAGGTATTAATTAATTTCTGATGTCCTATCATGTAAATATGTCAATTATATTTTCTGCAACGTCATTTCCTGGAAAATAATTAGTTAAGAAAGTGCAAATACTGGTTTCTTTTTTTGTTGGTATAATCAATTGCTACAAATGTTTTTATATTTTCTCCCTTTCTCCCGCATGCTCTATCTGTTGACATTCATGCACTATATATACAATCTGGAAGTCGTATTTGTTGGAGGGTCACTTCAAAATAATGCTATGACCTATTCAAAATAGTAAAAAGGAGGTGCTCTCTTTAACATGACTATTTAACTCATGCCACAAATGCTAGTCAATGACCAATCACGTTTCAATGAATGTTGTTTTACAACCAATGACAGTCGTGTTTCACCTCACTCTTTATCGATTTCTCTTTATCAGCTCCTGCTTTTGTGATAAAGAAAGCTCCTCCTTTTTAATGTTCTGAACAGGTCAAAGCATTATTTTTCTCCAACAAATACATTGAATATAGCAAATAATGAAAAAAATCCTTGTTTTTACTGAGTTGTTTACTAAAATAATAAATGAATAACCCGTAATGTTGATTATGATATATAGTTTGATGTGTTTCATTATTTCTCCACTTGGGTGCACTCTTACAATATCGCGATCTTATTTGTCAATAAATAATATGATCAAGCAGCAGTGAATGAACATAACCTCACATTTCTGATTTGTTTTCAAACATCGCCGTTTACATTAAATATATAAATATTTTAAAATAACTATAGTTAAACAATGATTTGTGAGTAAACAGCTTAATTTTATTCGTTAAATAATCCTAACAAATGCCACTCTTGATTTCCAAATTCTCTAGATAAATTTGGAAATCACTCGTGGCATTACTTATGACAAACTTTGGTTGATAAATTCGAGATGAAACACGACTGTGATTCGTTGTAAATAAAAAATCATTGGAATGTGATTGGTCATTGACTCCCATTTGGGGCATGAGTTAAATAGACACTGAAAAAAATTGTCTGATGGACAAATAGCCAGTCATTTATGGAGTTCTTCTGCTGCTTAAAGTATTGCATTCTAAAACGCAACCTTATTTTTTTTTTTGAGTAATGATTGAGTGTCAGACAGTTTTATGTGTTTGCTGAACATTATGGTGTAATTTGGTGAATGGGAGAGTGTGTAGGTCTCGTGGCTATAAGCTGGGCGCGTGCTGTAGCGTCTTTTTGCAACTTTCCAGCTCTCTGCTGGAGAAAGGCGCACGACTGACCACACCCCCCTCCCTCCTCACATATGTACAGTGGTGGCACGCTAAACCTTCATAAACAATAAACTATCCTTAAGGAGAAGGGTCTTCTATTCCCGAAAAGATTAAGAGTATTTGGAGAATAAAGTTCTTGGGAAGATTTTTTGACCAAAGAGAGATATTTTTCTTCACTTCATGGGCTAGGCAAAAATTGCCTGTTCAGCCTCACAGTTGTTCTGTCCATCTTTTCACTGGCCTTCCTACATTCCTTGAACCTCTTGGCTTGTAGTTGAATGCTGCTCTTGGTAATCTTGTTACATTCATTCTTTCCACATGTGTAAACCATTTCTCTCAATATTCTCTGAGTTTCTCATTCAATGGATATATATTTAACTCTATACTTATATCTTCATTTTTTATCCGATCCAGTCTTGTGCAGCCTTTTGTTCTTCTAAGGAAGTTCATTTCTGCGCTCTGTATTCTACTTTGTAACCCGACCACGTACAAATATCCAAACTCATCTCTCTCACAGTGTTCAACCGGACTGATTTAATGGACATCTAGGCTATATATAATAACCAAATATAATGACAGTTATGTCTCGTAGATTGCAATGAGCAGGCTTGTGGCAACGAATTGGAAATGTAAGAAGGGTTCGGAAACTTTTTGTAGGGAAACCAGAGGGAAAATGCCCATTGGTAGACCAAGAGTAAGATGGGAGAATAACGTTAACTATGCTTTTAGGGAAGAAGATTATACAGGGAATTATTGGAAAACATTAGCTCAGGATAGGAATGTGTTGAGAGCTTTATGTCCGCGCGACCATGGACCTACGGGTTCGATAGTGCCAGTGGGTTAGAATAAGAGAAGCCACGAATTCTAAAAAGAAAAGTACGTTTTTATATTTTAATTTGGCAGAGAAACTTTAAATCTTGGTCGGACAAATACATCCATAATTTACCTTGAAGTTGATAGTTGCGTGTTTTAACTTACGTATTGGGTTCGACACCCGTCTTATGTAAAGAGGTAGCGACTGGCAATCTGCTGACCTAGATATTCACGAGATTGCTGAAGAACGTACAATTGATATCAGACACGTATGAAAGTGGATCAGCAACTCTTGTCACCTCTGTGTTACGTCATCCTTATGTTTCCGTATTGCACACTACTTTTATGTTTTTTTTATTTATAGTCGCTTCGACGTATTTGGTAATTTTTCATCTAGACTATAGAATATATATGAGAAATAAGACCACATGGGAAACTCTATTTAAATTTTAGAAAACAGTAGCCATTCCAACGTTAACATACGGGTCTGAGACTTGGCCTTTAACGATCTCTGATGAACAGAAAATTGAGACAATATAAATGAGATTTCTGAGATACGTTGTAGGTATATTTTTAAGAGATCAAAAGAGAAGTCAAGATATCAGAGTTGAATTACAAATATATAATATAAACGAGAGAATATACAGAAATAAATGTAATTGGTTTGAACATGTACAAAGAATGCCAAATAACACTGAGCAACAAAAAATAAACTTTCTTTTTGTCTCAGAAAGAAAAGTATGTGATTCTGATAGTATTTTTTCTCCTGAATTCAAATATATCGGTTTTTTTTTCAATCACGCAAGGTTTCCGAAAGACAGACATTTATTATAATTTCAAACACTTTAATATTATCTACATTCGTAACTACACAATATTCGAACATTCGGACTTACCTAGAGAGTAAGAAATGACAATTTTCTGCTATATTTCGCCTGTGGAGCTTCCCTCTTGATGGTCCAAGAATAATCGGCCAGCATATTAGGATTCCATTTGCCTTGATATCTCTTTTCCATAGCTGAAATCTCCTGATGAGAGTGTTCTCCGTGCTCATCGCTCACTGCGCCAAGATTTTCCGGGAAGAAATCTAGGTTTATTAAAAAATAATTATTTAAATTCATTAATTGAAATTGGAATAAAAAAACTGTGGGTGATGGAGAAATTCCGAATACATATTTGAAAACACGATAAAAAAACTGCATTAAGTACAACTATTGGTACTCATGAGACAAAAATCATGTTGACCAGTATAATCGTTTATCAAAACAGATATTTTATTATAAACCTCAAGGCCGAAGAAATGTAGGGAGACCTAAACGACGTGTTTTTAAATAACGATTTTACCGAGTTGTTTTATAAAAAAATAATTAATAACCTATAATGTTGGTTATAATATACAGTTTGATGCTTCGTTTTTTTTCCACTAGGGCGCATTCTTACAATATTACGATCCTACTTGGCAATAAATAGTATGATCAAGTTGCAGTGATGAACAAATGGAACATAACCAAACATTTCAGATTTGTTTTAAAACATCGCCATTTACATTAAATATATAAATATTGTAAAATAACTACCGCTGTGGTCTCGAGGTAGCGTGCTGCCTTCTCAAACAGCGGGCCCGGGTTCGATCCCCGGTCGGGGCAGTTTTTTCTGGGTGAGGTTTTTTCGGGGTTTTTCCTCACCTGTAAGACAATTGTCAGGAAAACTTTAAGGCCCAAACGATCCCCGAAATCATATGGCCATCATCATCATCATCATCATCATCATCATCATCATCATCATTCACCGGTGTGGAAAGCAACGGGAAGCTACCACACCTACATTTCCCTAGTAAAGCTGCAAGCATAGCATGAAAATGCTATGATTGCAATGAAGGACCTGCCTTCGGGCAGAATTACTATGGATGGATGGATATTTAAATAATGATTTGTGAGTCATCATCATCATCTTCATTCATGGATTAGGTCTGTTGACCCGTTCCGACTTCAGCTCATCTCTTTCTAGGTCTGCCCACATCTCGGGTGCCTTTAGGTTTGTATTTTGTTATTTGTTTTGGATATCTATCTTCATTCATTCTGTCTATGTGTTGCTTCCATTTTTGTCTATATGTATCCATTTTATCAGTTATTGCAAATATTTCAAGTTCCTGTCTTATTTCTGTGTTCTTGATTCTGTCTTCCTTAGTGCACCCTTTAACAGATCTCAAAAATTTCATTTCTGCCGCCGTTATCCTACTTAGATCTTGTTTTTTATGTATCCAGGCTTCTGAACCATAGAGCAGTACCGGTACTGCCAACATTTTATAAAATTTCAGTTGGGTCTCTCTTGTTGTTTTGTTATTTAGTGTTCGTTTTATCGTACCACATATTCCCTGGAATTTTGCTATTTTATTAATTATATCATTATCATAATTAAATGAAATGTCACATCCTAGATAATTGAGATGGTTCACCTGTTCTATGATTTTGTTTCCTATTACTATTTTGGATCTGATTTGATTTTTCCCTTGGAATGCCATTACCTTAGTTTTTTCTATGGATATTTTGAGATTATATTGTTCACATATATTATGTAGTTTAAAAATATTCCTCTGAAGTTCGTCTTCTGTATTTGCTATTATTACCTGGTCATCAGCATATAATAACGTTTTCAAGTAGTGTGTTTTATCTAATTTTATTCCTTTATTTGTTTCTTCGTTCCATTTTTTTATTATATCATTGATGTATAGGTTAAATAAAACTGGAGAGATTTGTGAGTAAACAGCTTAATTTTAATCCTTTTGTGCGGGAGGTATTAGGTTGGTAATGTAGCGCCAGGTGAGGTCTTCATTCTAAACTTAATGTAATGAGGTGAGTATGATATTGATGTCCAGATGATGTTCGGCCACCTTAAAATGCCCTGAGATTTGTCTTGCGGGCGAGGGGGGGGGGAAACCCGAAAAACCTCACCCAGGGAACTTGTCCCTAGCGAGACTCGAATCCGAGCCCGCTACGTGACAAGGTAGCACGTTACCTCGGGAACACAGCGGTGAACTACACTAACTGTAGGCCTATATTGATTGGGTAAGTTTTGAGGAAGATATTTTAGAAACACCTAGTTGTGTACATCATCATCATCATCATCATCATCTCAATGTCTTTGACCTTCTGTTAATGAACCTTCTGGCCTGTCGAGCTTCAGGGAGAGAGCTAGTCTATCACTTTCTTCTTGTGATATGTATCATGGGTCTATAATTAAATATCTTCTGGGACACCCTGTTATTAGTAGAGTCCGGATGTTAGGCACTTAAAAAATTCAAAATAAGCAGGCAAAAAGGCACTATAAATCATTAATATAGGCACTAAAATTCAAAATAGGCTCTTACAAAAAATGGACTACAACATAAAGTTTTACAATCTTACGTAAAGAATATAAACACATGCTATCAATAGCATATGAAGATATCAGAGATGATTTTGGAACTTGTTTTGCTTTTTTATTCTTTGCGAAACACACGGAGTGCGTAAGATGAAAAAATAAAATAGCCGATACTTATTTCCCCTAACGGGAGATAATTGAAGGGCAAACCATCTACCTGCTAGGTTATTGGATTATTGCCACCCTTATCCTAAAACATTTTAACAGAATTTATTAAAAAAACACTTCAAAATTTCTAAGTCCCATGCAGACACCACGCGCATTCGCCAATGGTATGTGTCATGAAGTTTGTCCATTTCAATCAGTTTCATTGCCAAGTTAATTTTGGGAAAAAATGGCTAATAGGCATTGTAAGCTGAAATAGGCATTTATAGGCAAAATTAACTTAATGGAAAACAACTCTAGGCTTATATGAAGTCACTTTTACAATATCTATAATAAATAACTGTAGACATTTTCCTTAACATCCGGTCTTTAGTTATTAGGCATTGTCAATATAATGATCATACCAATTGTTCCATTAGTTCTCAAGGGTAGTGAATTTTGAGTGAAAATTGACCAAAACACACATTTTGTGTTTTATCTCTCATAAAAATTCTCCTAAGCTTCGTGTTCAAGAAAATATATAACTTATGCCTATTTCGTCATTATTAACGCCCTGGCGGCCATTTTTAAACTCCTCCAGAAGTAGTGGCAAAAATTATACCAATATATCAAAGATTGGCATCAGATGTGTTATTGGAGAGAGGCACAAAAGGAAATACCCAAAATGGTAGTGAGAGTCTCTACCATACAGTTTGGCACAAATATCCAAAATAAACATTTATTTCAACACAGAAATTGGAACTGTGTGTTATTAAAGCAGTCAGAAGCACGAAAAAATTTGAAGCCTTTTTTCTCAAAGTGTATTTTTCAAGCTATGCCCATTTAAAGAAAGTTCGTTGTACTACAATTTTTGCCTTATTCAACTGAAATTTTCAGCACTTATCTGTAAGAATACAAAGAACTGAAATTGCATTGGATTTTAATCATACTCAAAATGCTCATGAGTTATGATTTTTTATATTGTCATATTTATCTCAATTTCCGCCAACATGAAAAATCAGTTAAACAACTTTTTTTCTCTCTCAAAAATATTGACAGCATAGAAAAATCCAATACAAATTTTGAAACAATGAGTGTAACGAATATCCTAACAAAATATTGGAACAAAATATTGAAAATTGTACTGCAAAGAACTTTTATAATTAATTAAAATAAAAAGAGAAAAAAATAATGTAACTTGCGAAGTAATGTAACAAATCACTTGAGCGTGTTCCTATGATATTTCAAGAAGTGGTTGGTCAGTCCATCTTAATTTTTTTTGTCTTCCTCTATCTCGAAGTTCTTTAGGTTGATACTGCAATGCTAATTTAAGAAAGCGAGATGGGTCCATTCTTTGGACATGTAACCAATTGCTTTGATAATTTTGATTTTCTTCAACTATATTTTCAACTTTTAATTTGTCGCGTAGGCTATGTGCTTCTTTGCTTGAACATTTTTGTCAAATCTAGAGCGAACGTAAAAATCTCATCTGCGCTGCTTGCAATTTTGATTTGATTTAAGAATTTAGTATCCTATTTTAGGCTGTTAAATTTCAGCCTTGATTTTACACTTACATTGTGAAATCTCAGTTTGGTTTCGGATGACATTTGTTACCAAAATTTATTTTTATGATTCCACTATACAAAGAATGCCAAGAAGGCCAAAGAAGGCCGAAGAAATGTAGGAAGACCAAAACGTCGTTGGAAAGACGACCTGCGCCTGCGGCATGTAGTGCGCCGGGGAGCGGAACGGGCCAACAGGCTCACACCTTGAAGACGATACTAATGATGACTAGCTAATACCCGGCGTGCGCTGCTACTAAATGAATATTAATGTGCTTTTATGTTTAGTTGAATAAGTAAAAGGAAATAATTATACATTTATATTTTAGATACCCCGTGCTGATTACCTGACGTTGCCCGGGAATCTACTTATCCCGATCTTCTTGAAATACATGAGCTGAAAGACGAAAATTAATGTACTTCTTATGATTAGTTGCATAAGTAAAATGAAAAATAATTGTAAATGTATATCGTAATCATTTTAAGATTCCCCGTACTGATTATACGGTGTTGCCCGGAGATCTACTTATCTCGATGTTCTCGGCATAAATGAGCTAAAAGACAAAATTCGTTATTGTGAGTTATCCGTAAAAGAATACCCGCCTTGTGCTGCTATGCTTGCACAGGAATCTATGTACTTGTCTCGATCTTCTCGGCATTAATGAAATATAAAAATGGTTATTGTGAGTTATCCTTAAGAGATAAACATATGCTGTCGCGGACTTTTTTGTAGAGCGTTTTAAGATATTCAATTCTGTGTACATTAATTTTGTGTATTTGTTATGGTTTAGGCAAGGTAAGTCATTTAAGCTTCCAAAGAGCTATTTTTTTCACGTTTTCCACTACAAAGGGCGATTTTTAAGGGCGTAGGATTTGAGTATCACAACTCTCTTATAGCCTATGTTCATCCCGGGAATCTCCTGAACATTTTGCAAAAAGCCCCATCACAATCGGATCAACGGTATTGCCGCGCATAAAGTACAAACAAACAAACATTCATTTTTATATATTAGATTTATTGCATTGTATTTCTGTAACTGTAGGCGGCTCCGTGGCGCAAGCGGTTGTATGATTCAATTTCTCCCCTATAGGGGAAGAACGCATAAGTGTCATTGAGAGACATAAGGGCTTATTACTACTATTAATAAGATAATATTTAATGATCATAAAATTATATTCCGACAGGGAATGCTGATTTCTAGAAATCAAACTACACAAACACGTTTGTATGCAGACGATACTGTGTAGCTACTGTTTGTAACCCCAGAAGATAAATTACATATGTGAGCACTAGGGACTTTTGTAAAATAAAATATTTCCTGTGCAATGGATGGATGAATGAACCTTTACTTAAAACCATTGAAAAAGGCCTTCATTTCACTGAGCCTCAAGAAAAGGTCACCCTCAAATATATTTATATATCAATATTTGATATTTATTTGTGGGTGACCTTTTCTTGAAGCTCAGTGAAATGAAGGCCTTTTTCCAATGGTTTTAAGCAAAAGTTCATCCATTCATTGCACAGGAAATATTTTATTTCATGAAAGTCCAAAAAGTTATAACCCTAGTGAGCACATCAATTAAATAATGTTAGCCAAACCGTTAGATTTGAAAATTTCTTCCAAAAAACCTACGGATAGCTATGTGTGGAAAACACCAAAGGCTATAATACAATTACATGGAAAAATCATACAACAAATTTCTGAATTTAATTACCTCGGTCACCTAATATCTGATATAAGAAACGACACAGAGATAAAGTTACAAAAATATATATAATAAAATATCCTCAAGATCGTGTCCAACTCAGGGTCGGGTCGGGGAATGAGAAGAAGTCATATATTAGTAGAGGTCTGTGAACTACAAGGGTGCCGGCCGACCATACCTGACGCACCGCCACATGGGGGGGGGGGGTTGAACGAAATGAAACGAAATGAATGAGAAATGGAGAAAATGTTGGAATGAAATTTGTGGCAGGGGAAAACTGGAGGAACCCCGAGAAAAGCATGCCCAAGCTCCGTTTTGTCCACCACGAAACCCACATGGAGTGATCCGAGACTCGATCTCGGGATCCCAGCGCAGCGGTGAGAGACGAGCGTCTAACCGCTTGGGTCATGGAGTCGCATATATATATATATATATATATATATATATATAATATGATATGATATGATATGAAAAGAAAAATGAATGCTTGAGTCGGGATTTGAACCCGAGTCTCTAATATCTGTACGTTTAGCGCACTAACCAACTGAGCCATTCAAGTATTCCAACACAAACATACATGTTTCTTATATATGTAGTACTCTCAATTCACACAAGAGGTAGCGGGAAGTTTTCGAACTGGCATCTAGTGGCCACCATAACAGGTAAGTAAATTTTTAAAGAGAATATTTACTTTACAGCAGTAACGCTTGTATATTTAGATGTTATAACTATATTTTTGACATTTGGCAATGAAGGCAAATATATATATATATATATATATATATATATATATATATATATATATATATATATATATATATATATGTGTGTGTGTGTGTTTTTTTGTGTATTCTTTTTTTTACATGGACTTTTTCAATATCTGTAGATCGCTGAAGATCTGTATTTGTTTTAACCTCAATAGCTCTATTCCTTCGGAATTCGCTAAAATATGTAGGCCTAATCTATGAACGAGCAAAATCGTAATAATAAATTCACCTTCCTTGGTTTGCGGAGATGCCTACGTGATGGAGTTTTTAATTCTCGCGTGTTGAATAAACTGATAAATCGCTAGCTAATTTACACGAAGCACAGTTGTTGTCAATATATAAAACATGTCGATAATGCAGGTGACAAGTTATTCCAATTAAGTCACCAGCCACCTTACTACTGACACAGTGAACTCCTCTCATTAGCAATCTTGTCCCCGTGTGACGTCAACATCCATGTTTTAATTCCTTCTTTCTTTTTCCTCATTTGAAGCTCTCACTTTTACAAGTTTCTCAACGTCACCTATAGTGACACGACTTTTCGTGAGAGAATTTTAAACTCTGGGTCGCATATACAGGGTGAAAATTATTTAAACCGACAAACTCTGGGAGGTTGTAAGGGACACCAAAAAAAATATTTTTCCCTAATGCCATTTTTTTCCTATGAGGATTATTTAAACCGGTAGAGGGCGTATTATGCTCTTCAGTTGTCATGACTGCAACTGCTGTTGATGGTAGGAATTGTTTTGTCCACCAGTGTGGTAGTGAATTGTATCTGTTTACTAATGGAGCGATACACCTGGAGTGAGTACACTGATATGTGTGGGCCGGTGTTGTTGGGGACTGTTTAATTGGGACATCTCCTACCTAGGCCATTAAATGGCAGGCACTATTATAATTTTCTCGCCAGAGCATTGCCAGAAATGCTTGAAGACGTCCCGCTCCCTACAAGACAACGCATGTGGTTCCAACATGACGGGGCGCCGGCACATTTCAGTCGTCGTGTGCGTCGATCCTTGAATCAACGGTTTTCAGAAAAGTTGATTGGCAGGTAGCCCTGTACCATGGCCTGCTCGATCCCCAGATATAACTCCTTTGGATTTTTTTTGTGTGGGGAGAGATGCGCAACCTTGTTTACACAACTCCTGTTGCATCAGAAAAGGATCTGGTTGCCGGGATAGTAGCAGCAGCAGGAGCAATTAACGATACTCCTGGAGATTTTGCGCGTGTTAGACAGAACATGATCCGCCGGTGTAACCTAAGTTTACATGTCAATGGAGGCATTTTTGAACCTCTACTGTAATTTAAGTAATTGCGTTGTGTTAATGTGTTGTCTCTCGGTAATAAAACATGCAAAAGTGTTTGTTGGTTTAATTAATTTGCCGCCAGAGAAATCTTCCTCTACCGGTTTAAATAATCCTCATAGGAAAAAATATTAGGGAAAAATATTTGTTTTGGTGTCCGCTACAACCTCCCAGAGTTTGTCGGTTTAAATAATTTTCACTTCTGTAGGCCATTCTTTAGTGGTCTTCTCTCACCCCCTATGAAATAAGCCACGTCCACATTCGGGTTTTGAAATTAAACCATTTTTTATTAACATACACATTCCTATAAAAAGATCGGTTAGTTGATTTGACAACTTCGGAATATCTCCGTCTCTTTCTCTCTAATGAGGGTTGAAAGGCGGTCGGCTTTTGTTAAGTGACACTCATTAGGGTGTTTAAAACCGAAGATTTTTTGTCAGGAAATGAGGCCGTTAAAGCATAACACGAACAATACACACTGTTTTGACCACACGAGGGCATATGTTTGTGAAATACGGTTTTATTACCCCTTCATAAAGAACTTAAAAAAAAGGCTGTAATGTAGTATTCTTGAGCGATAGCGAGGAGATACTAAGAGCCAACACGCACACACTATTGCGTAACACTATGAAATTGGGACTGTGTAGTACTCATTTCCGTTAGAGGATGAGTCGACCCCAGGGCTATTGTGTAACCAGCAGGTTTGGGTCAGTTTAAAATCCTAACCCCACCGGGACTCGAACCCTCGACCTTCCGGTTTGTAACAGCGACATACCTTTTTTTTTACACGGCCTTGATACATTAGAACGCTTTCTGAGAGAAATTTCAAGTTATGTCTTAGCATGCAATGATTGACAGTTCCTTTGTCAGAACCAAAATGTCCTACTCTATTTTTTAATTTTTTTAAGGAGGCTTCAATGAAGTTGGATTTAGAAAGGGTAGGTCAACTATAGATTGCGTTTTTACGATGGCCCAATTGATAGAAAAAAGAAAAGAATTTAATTTACGCACGTATATAGCTTTTGTTGATTATACTAAAGCATTTTATAGTGTAAGTAGAAATAAATTATGGAACATACTAGAAATGAAAGGAATTTCTCAACACCTTATGAGAGCCATTCAGAGTTTATATATAGAAGCAAATTTTAAAATAGACTGCGGAGATAAAATTAGTAAACAAAACATGGAAATAAACCAGGGAGTAAGACAAGGGTGTCCATTGTCACCAGTATTATTTAATTTATACTTGGACCATGTCATAAATGAATGGCAAGAACAAATTAATATAAATAGTGTATTGACAACTCTGCTTTTTGCAGACGACCAAGTAATAATGACAGCATCAGAAAATTCTTTACAACAATTCCTTTATACTTTAAATAATATCTCTCTAAAATACAATTTAAGAATATCTACATCAAAAACAAAAATATTAGCTCTGGAAGGAAATTGTGCAATAAGAACAAAAATAATGATAAACAATGTAATTATAGACCAAGTTCAGAATTTTAATTATTTGGGATGCCATTTAGTTAATGACAGAAATTTAGATAAACTCACTAAAATACGATTCAATTATCTATGTGGCACAATTAAACACACTTTATTGAATAAGACTAGAAAAGAAACTATTTTGAAGTTTTACAAAGTATTGGCAGTTCCATCTCTTATCTATGGATGTGAAACCTGGACGTTAACAAAGGCAGATAGTAAACAAATAGAGGCTGCAGAAATGAAGATGTTGAGAGCAATAGCAGGATACCAAAGAACCGATAAAAAGAAAAACGAAGATATAAGAACAGAAGTTAATATATTTAATCTCTGTGAAAGAATAAAAATTATCAAAATGCTTATCTTCAGCACGTATTACGAATGAATGAACAGCGCATACCAAGAAGAATGTATAATTATAAACCAAAAACACATAAATTTGGAATAAGAATATCAGAAAATAGAAAATTAAACACCCTATTGTTTGCAGATGACCAAATAATAATAGAAAATTCCGAAGATAATCTACAGAAAGGTCTGTATGAACTTAACAAAATTACAGAAGAATATGGATTAAAGATATCTACAGAACAAACAAAAATTATGGCATTTCATGGTGTAGATCCTGTCAGAAGTAAAATTGTACTGGACAATACAATTTTGGAGCAGGTGAATAATTTTACATATCTAGGATGCAATATCTCATATGAAGAAGAAAAGGATGTAAATGCAAAAATATCTAAATTTTTAAAGAATTTTAGGGTTAATAAATTCTATCTTCAAGCCACAGTTAGTCCAAAAAGCATTCAAGACTGAAAGTGTATAAAACACTGGCTCTTCCAACTCTTTTGTATGGTAGCGAAGTATGGACGTTGAAACAGAAGGATATACAGAGACTTAGATCTGCTGAAATGAGATATCTTCGGAGGACTGCAGGATACACACTACTAGATCACAAAAAAAAATGAAGACATCTTAGAAGAATTACACATAGAATCTTTAGAAAACAAAATTTCTGATTATAAGTCAAGATGGATGCAACATGTTCATCGAATGGAAGATCACATAATACCCAAACAAATGTTAAGATATCAACCTGCAGGAAGAAGAAGACCAGAACGTTCTCTCAAAAGACTTGTGGATGGTGATTCTCTTGAGGCCGAAACAGGTCAACAAATGGCCTAAATTCGTGAATGTATTATGATGATGATATAAACCAAAAGGGAGAAGAATGTTGGGAAGACCATTGAAGAGATAGAAGGACCAATTCGACCTATAATGAGATCGGAACAGGCCATTGGGCTTAATCCTTGTTGTTGATGATGATTTCAATGAAGTTTTGGATACTACCCAAATCACAATAATGAATTATTGATGTCCGAGGATATATCGAGTAGGAAACTAAGGTATTTCTCGGATGGATTAGGATCGGTTAAATTTTGCTTGGTAGCATTTTTATGCACGCCTGCGATTCTTTTACGAGTCTGAAAACCTTCAATACTGTAATAAACAATATTACTGTAATATTCAAATTAATTTACTCAGGAAAGCGACTGTTTCATGCAGATCGCTTGCATTCATGTTTGAAACATTTATTTCTTCCAAACTACAAAAGATAGAAACATAATTCCAACATTCCTGGAAAGAGAAAAGTTTGAAGTTCCGATCACGGCCGCATTTCTCTAACCACGTCCGACGTTACCTGAATAACACCATTCCAGGACGTTGGATTGGAAGAGGAGGAGAAGATCAACTTCATCGCCGGTGGCCTCCCAGGTCACCAGACCTAACCCCATGTGATTTTTATCTGTGGGTTTTACATACAAGACCGTGTTTTTTCCCCCCTATGCCTGACACTTTTGATAATCTGTGACATAGAATTGTTTTTTTTTCTTTTCAAATGCCCCAGGTTGTCTTTCGACATTTCTGGTTTCTCTCCTGGCATGGCGTACTTGTAACCCACTTCTGAGGTTGGGACGCCTGGAAGGCGGGGTTACGTTGCCCCGATGATATGATGCGTGATGATGATGATGGTGCGCCAGGAGAGTCCCTAATCCTAAGCTTAATCTAAGATGAATATGAATGATGATGATTGCGATGGCGATATGATTTCGGGAACCGTTTGGGCCTTAAAGTTTTCCTGACATTTGTCTTACAGGTGAGGAAAAACCCCGATAAAAACCTCACCCAGAAAAGCTGTCCCGACCGGGGATCGAACCCGGACCCGCTGCGTGAAAAGGCAACACGCTATCCCGAGACCACAGCGGTGGACATAGATAGAATTGTTGAAGCTGTGAACTCGGTAATTGAATCGTGTGTGGCAAGAAATGAGCCGCTGTTTTGATATTTGTCGTGTGACACATGGTGCTCATATTGAATGCATAAAATAGTGAAATTTGAAGTTTTCCCTTTCCAGGAATGCTGGAATTGTGTTTCTATTTTTTGTAGTTTACTAGAAATAAATGTTTGAAGTCTGTTCCTTCTTTTTTGGATAGCCCTGTACATTAATTTGGCTAAAGTAGTGTTCATGATCACCTATGAATCGTGAAACGGTCCACTGGTTACAAACTATTTGCATAGTTTATCACATGTTACCATCTTGTTTATTTACATTTCCGTCGTAGCAAAATGCTTACTCACGTTTCCAATAGATGGCATTTTTTAGATTAATTGCATTTCCTTGCATTTCGATACATTTGAATAGTTGACAACGCCAAACCGTAAAATAAATACTGTTGAGAAATCTAACGAAGTATTTACTGGACGGGAGATCTCATTTGCTAGTGGTCAGATCTTCTGACTACAGTTCTTGGGATCCCGGGTTCGATTCCTGTTCGGACTACTGGCATTTTTTCTTAAAAACCCCATGGTCTGCAATGTTCTGGATTTAGGTTTAGTTTTAAGGACTCTCCTGGCTCTTCATCACCTATCATATCGGGGTAACGTAACTCCGTCTTCCAGGAGCCTCAACTTAAGAAATGGGTTACACCACTGGTCAACATGATTTTTGTCTCATGAGTACCAATAGTTGTACTTAATTCAGTTTTTTATCGTGTTTTCAAATATGTATTCGGAATTTCTCCATCACCCACAGTTTTTTTATTTCAAATTCAATTAAAGGATTTAAATAATTATTTTTTTAATAAACTCTTTTCGTCCATTTGTCAATTGTAAAATAAAACCAAATGAGCTAACTCAGGAGATTTCAGCTATGGAAGAGATATATCAAGGCAAATGGAATCCTAATATGCTGGCCGATTATTGTTGGGCCATCAAGAGGGATGCTCCACAGGCGAAACAGCAGAAAATCGTCATTTCTTACTTTCTAGGTTCAAATCGGGAAAGATTGGCATGCTACGAGTTATTGGTAAATCCAGAGAATTGGATAAACCTCGGTAAATTTCTGGACAAAACGCGGAAAATAAGGACAACACTCATTCATGAATAAATATATGTTATCAAAATGCAATACCATTAATAATTCTTAACAATTATATATAAATTAAATGTGTTATTATTTAATTGTAATATTATTGTGTTTTCTTTATGTAATTGTAATGTTATTGCCCAAGCTGAGCAAAACATTTCTTCCAGTTACTTGTGTTTTGCACTCTTTTAACTTTACTGTCTACCCCTCTCTTGGTTAACTCTTGTTTTTTCGACCCCGACGCTATTAGGGCATCCTAGGGCTAGGGAGTCTTTCCTTTCTTCCATTTCCATAATAATAATAATAATAATAATAATAATAATAATAATAATAATAATAATAATAATAATAATAATAATAATAATTCACTGGCACTATTGAACCTGTAGGTTCATGGCCGCACAAACATAAGCTTTCCACAGCTCCTTATCATTAGTTAATATTTTCCAATCAACCACTGTATAATCTACTTCCCCAAAATCATCGTTAATGTTATTCTTCCACCCCATTCTTGGTCTACCAAGTGGCGTTCTCTCTGGTTTTCCTACAAGAAGCTTCCATGCCTCTCTTTCAATCCCAATTTGTGCCAAATGTTCTTCCCATAGCAGTCTACGAGACTTAACTCTTCTTATAACATCTGGTTTCTTATAAAGATCATGTACATAACTGTTATCAGTCTTCTCCATTCGCATGCCTATCTCTGTTTCTTCCAACAATTTAGCTAAGGATCTTATTCTCAAATACTCGTAATCTTTTCTCCTCCCTTAAAATAAGTCCATATTATTATTATTATTATTATTATTATTATTATTATTATTATTATTATTATTATTATTATCATCATAATAATTATTTATTATTATCATAATAATAATAATAATAATAATAATAATAATAATAATAATAATAATAATAATAATAATAATAATAATAATAATAATAATAATTATTATTATTATTTTATTTATTTATATACAGATTTTTAATGTATACACATCTTTCTATGCCTTAAGTTTATTATTATTATTATTATTATTATTATTATTATTATTATTATTATTATTATTATATAAGCCCTTGTTTCCCTTAACGATACTTAGGCGCTCTCCCCCTACAGGGGAGAAAGTAACAATACTAATTTAGTTACAGTTGTTTTCGGATAGATGGCATTGAGTGGTCCGGGATCACTTGCATTTTTCCATCTTAAAAATATCCATCGACCCCGGCCGGGTTTTAACCTGCGACCCTCGTGACCCCAGAGTCAAGGAGCATAAGCAATAGTTCAGCGCGGATGACTATTATTATTATTATTATTATTATTATTATTATTATTATTATTATTATTATTATTATTATTATCATTAATGAGTGCAGTTTGAGGGATGTACATGATGCAGATTATGAAATACACGCAGAAATGAGGGTGTGGTCAGGTGGGAGGTGGAGAGGAGCATCAGACTTCCGGTCAGACAACTTTCTCTTCTTCTCGGGTGTGGTCGCTCGCCCGAGTTAGGCAGCCATTTTGCGCAACTTAGCGGTTCTTTATTTTTTTTTTACTTCTTGTTGCCAGTTAAAATGAACATAACTCGAAGCTACAGCGCTTGCGTCACATTCCTCTGCGGCCACAATTAAAAAACTGACCACAGGAAAAAAAAGTCTACTCCTTGTATAGTAAATGTCGTTTGTTTGTTATAGAAGTCTACAAATAGTTACATCAGAGCGCCTTTTGGAACTCTATTATCCACAACACTTATCGCAATGCAATTAAAATTTTACAAAATTATGGCAGTGCCTGTCTTAACATATGCAAGTGAGAATTGGACTCTTAACCGTTCAGACAGAAGAAAAATTGAAACTGCAGAAATTAAGTTCTTACGTTCAGTAGCAGGTGTGACAGAAAAAGAAATGAATGTATTACAAAATACTAGAATATTTTTAGATAGATCATCGGTTGATTAATATCTTTGACATCGTCCGATTCCTAATAGCCAATTTTGTCGGTGCATCCAATCTCCTGGTTGTAGATGTTTCTCCTTCATGTAGCCTATAAACATATTTCCTGACTGCAGGAGGTATCAGGTCTTCCTCTGCCTCGTCTTCCCTCAGGTTTCCATTCCAGAACAGATTTTGGTAGTCGATCCTCTTCCATTCGCTGGGCATGTCCGTACCATCTTAATTGCTGAATTCCTAATTTTTTCTCTTCTTGAAATTCTTGCTGCCCTTCGTATAAAATCCATTTCCGTTGTCAAAAGATACTTATTTGTTTTTGTTGTTAATGGCAAAAGTTCCGCTCCATAAGTAATGATGCTTTTAACAATTGTATGATATATATTCATTTTATTTTTATTACCTATTGAATATTTTAAATTTAACAAATAGAGTTAACTATGAGAAACAACTGGTATGAACATGTACAGATAGAATCCTTCAGCTGTTATTAAAGTACAAACCAATAGGACATGAAGTGTTGGACGCCCATTTACTTGATGGGAAGATTCATTAAATCCCACTTGATATGAAAACAGGTCAAAGTGCCTAATTTTATGACGTAGAAAAAGAAGACTTATCATAGGATTTTCTTTTGAGCCAGGAATGCATAGAGGCCTATCCTGCAATCGCATAAATGCATTCTATTATGCATTAAAGGGACTCTTTTCACCCCAACATTTTCTTAAAAAATAAAATGAAAAAATATTTTTTTTATTAAGGATTTTCTCTACATTACGATAGTTATCCTTCAGCCCAAATGTATTTTGCTTCGCCACAGATTTCTATCCTCAGCATCTTCTACTTTGAGGTCTCTGCTGACCATGTTTCTTCTCACTTCATCCATCCACTGTTCCCTGGGTTTTCCTCTCTCTTCCAGCCTTCAGCATTCCAATCCAGCATCATTCTTGGGATTCTATTATTCTCCATCCTCTTCAGATGTCCATACCTTTTCAATCTTCGTTCTGCTATCACTTCTATAATATTATGTTTAACATTAATCATTTTTCCTAATTTTCTGCTTCAGGTGTTTAGTTAGAGCGAGTGTCTAGCTGCTATTATTTATGCTCTAAGGGTCGAATGTTTGAACGCATTAGACAGTAAAAGGCGTTCTCTGCTGAGAAAGTTTTATCCAAATACATTTTGCTTACTCAGAAATCTACTCATGCGATAATTATTGTAAGCTACCTGACGAGGTACCTTAAGATCATAGCTCAAGATAGAAACTTATCGTGAAAATCCCGAAGGGAACCGATGGGAATCGATGGTAACCGATGTAGTTTGAAACCTTTGCTGCTTTATCCAAGATGTCGGACCTTGAAGACTTCGATCATGTTTTCGGTATACGTGGAGAAGAGGAATTTGATAGAGTCTACCAAAGAATTCAACTGGAAGAACAGGAGAATCGGCGTAATATTGCGCGATGCAGACGTCGTTGTATACGATATTATTTGCGGGACGCAAGCGTAAATGCGTTCCTCTATAGCAGACGAAAATAACGGAAGTGGTTTTATCGCTGAGAATTCTGGGTAATTCGTTGCCAATATTACGAAAACGTCAACTTTCATGCATGACCGGTAAGTCGGCCGTTAATTCGATCTCAGCAATTGCTCACGGTGAGTCAGCTCACCAGTGATTGGAAGTAATTTGAGTAGAGACTAATGTATTTGCATACGACCCTTAGGTGTTCACCTGGAACGAAAATTTAAAAATCGCTGTAGTGGTCCCAATTTTCAAAGATTTACAACGAAACTCGGCGTTTTCTGTTAAAATGTACCGAGGTATTACCCCGAAACTCAGCAATGTCCTTCCATTAGAAGTAGGGACTTACCTGAAATCCGAAATTAACTCTAGCAAGTCATATTTGGTCATAATGTATATAATACAATTTTTTTAACCTCTAATTTTCTTTTTACTTATTCAACTAAAAATAAAAGAATGACCTATATTTAATTTACTTAGGCGTAGCAACGCACGCTGAGTGTTAGCTAGTAAATTACTTACTTACTATCGAACCCGTAGGTTCATGGCCGCGCGGACATAAGCTCTCCATACATCCCTATCCTGAGATAATGCTTTCCAATCATTCCCTGTATAATCTACTTCCCTCAAATCATAGTTAATGTTATTCTCCCATCTCATTCTAGGTCTACCAACTGGGCGTTTTCCCTCTGGCTTTCCTACATGAAGCTTCCATGCAAGTCTTTCATTCCCCATACGTGCAACATGTCCTGCCCATCGCAGTCTACGAGACTTAACTGTTCTTATTATATCTGGCTTCCTATAAAGACCATGTAGTTCATTGTTAAGTAGTCTTCTCCATTTACCTATCTGTTCATCTCTCTTTGGTCCAAAAAATTTCCTAAGCACTTTATTCTCAAATACTTGTAATCTCCTTTAATCCCTTAAAGTAAGAGTCCATGTTTCGCACCCATATAATATAACTGGTAGAATAATAGTTTTATATATATTTTCTGGGGCACGCCGTAGCGTAGTGGTTAAGGTACTGACCTACAAGCTGGAGGGTCGAGGGTTCAAGTCCCGTTGGGGTCAGGATTTTTAAACTGACCCAAACCCTCTGGCGGCACTATGGCCCTGGGGTTGACTCAGCCTCTAACGGAAATGAGTACCAGACGCTTGTTCTGGGGGTAAAGGCGGCCGTTACGCAGGGCTGACAACCCAGCTGACATAAAGTGCCGATTGTCTAGAAAAAGTGGGAGCCTTAACCTCCTACTACCCCAAGGGCCTCCGGGCCTGTTGTGGGATTACTTTACTTTACTTACTACTATATATTTTCTGTTTAACGTTTTTTGAAAGGAGTTGGGAATTCAAGAGTCCCTGTAATAATAATAACATGCATTTCCAGAATTGAGCCTATGTTTAATTTCTTTGTGCATCTCATTCCTATTTGTGATTATTGTTCCTAGGTATTTGAATTCAGCCACTTCCTCAAAATTTACCTCATTTGTCATTAGCTGTCCATTTCCATTATATAAATACATATTATATAAAATTATAAATATATATTATTAGTCCTTATTTCATGAAGTGGCTAAATAAAAATAAAACTGTTTTACGTTACAAAAATGCATTTTTAGCTGTTGTGATAAAATGTTCTTTTCATTGACAGTACTGATGGCAATGACTTTAATTTATTTTATTTTTACAGGTGATAATGGAAATGGCTGACTACACATCATAACTGTAAGTTTATACAAAGATTGGTTTTGTCAGATCACTTTAATTTTATTTTATCTAGAAATGGTCTTAATACTCGTAATTTTAAAATTCCATGCGAGCAAGGCCATTTGTGATCATATTTAGGGACATTGTTTTATATCAGTTGTTGAATCAATTATGTAGGCCACAGTATATGAAAGATGCAGGGAAAGAACCAGGTAGGCCTAAGCAAGTTTTTTTTCACGAAACCTGGAAATAGTTAAAAATGGTGAAATTGAAAAATCGGCAATTGCAGCTCATAGTTTGCTAGAAAATCATAAAATCGGAAAAGACACTAAACTTTTGAAACATTTGGAAAACCTTTAGAATTAACAATTTGGGAAAAGATATACATTCAGATAAATAAATATAAAGCAATGAATTTCGATATCCCCAACGAGAATAATTTAATCTCCAAGTTCATAAAATCTACACCAGATGGTAGTCCAGAATATGATTAGATTAGATTTATTTAGCCTGGTGGAGTTAAGACCATGTGGCCTTCTCTTCCACTCACCAGGACAAACATATATTACATCAGAATATAACAGTCTCAATTAACTCTAATATTAAATACTAAATAAAAATTTGATCAAAAAGATAATATCTATTATATTACGATCTATAATGCAACCAGTTAATGTTAGTTAAAATTAAGACTAAAACTAATAATAAAGTGTATACAAGCAAGACATATTAAATTGTCCCTGTCTAACGTTTATGAAAAACAAAGAAAAATAATGAGATATAGAAAACTAATTTTACGTTTGTACAATATTTAAAAAAAGTTGTTAATCTTAATATTATTTTCATAGATAATTCATCATCATCATAGTACATTCACGAATTTAGGCTATTTGTTGACCTGTTTCGGCCTCAAGAGAAACACCATCCAGAAGTCTTTTGAGTGGACGTCCTGGTCTTCTTCTTCCTGCAGGTTGATATCTTAAACATTAGTTTGGGTATTCTGTGATCTTCCATTCGATGAACATGTTGTACCCATCTTGACTTATAATCAGAAATTTTGTTTTCTAAAGATTCCATGTGTAATTCTTCTAAGATGTCTTCATTTTAAATTTATTAATTGTTAAAAGAATACTATCAGTGAGGTGTATAAGTTAGTTTGTTATTAAATAATTCTTTAGTTTGTTTTTGAAGGAGGTTATAGTTTGACAGTCTCTGACATAGGTCGGAAGGGAATTCCATGTTTTAGTAAGTGAGACCGTAAAAGATAATGAATAATATACAGTGTGATGAGGAGGGATATAAAGGACAATGTGCTGATGGGATCGAGTGTCAAGATTATGTGTGTCGGATAGTCTGATGAAGCGGCGTGACAAATAGTTAGGCTATGATGTGTGAAGTATTTTATAGAGAAGGGGCAGGGAATGGACAGTTCTACGATCTCTTAGACGAAGCCACGATAATTGTTCCAGGGACGGTGTAAAATGGTCAAATTTGCGAATACCACAAATAAAATGTGCGCAAGAATTATGAACACGTTGAAGTCTTTGAGTGTAAATAATATTTAAGTCTGTAGAAAGAGTGTCACAATAATCAAAATGGGGCGTTGCAAGTGTTTCTACTAACATTTTCCTAAGAGCGAATGGCAGACAATTTTTTACGCGATTTAATAAATGTATTATTGAGAAGACTGTTTTGCATGTATGGTTTATTTGTGTATTCCAATTTAAGTTGTTGTCAATAAATACTCCTAGAATTTTTACTGTCTCACTATAAGGGATTTGAACTTCATTTAGTGACACATGCGAAACTGTGTTTAGGTTAATTGTAGATAATAGTCTCTGGTGACCCATATGATGTTAAGGACGAAAGTTCAACAATTGGAATTTGACTGTCCCGCGCCGTAGCCGAGCGGTTAAGGTAGGAAGCCTTGGCGCAGAGCTACGGGACTTGCGCTGGTTCGAGTCTCCATGGGGGAAGAAATTTTCTCATGGTATTTCGGCCAGTATGGGACCGGTGCCCACCCAGCATCGTGAGGCAATTGGGTAGCTACAATAAGTAGCAGCTCCATCTTGAGGAACCAGCTATAACGGCTGGGGGACTCGATATGCTAACCACATGTCACCCCAACACTGGCTGTTGATCATCTACCTCTGTGATTGACACATGTGGATGTGAAGGGCCAGCAGCCGGCTGGTAAAAGGGCAACCGCTGAAAAGTGGAAAGAGCCTCAATCGGAAATCGGATCGGAATTTTACTGAAGATGGAAGTAATACTAAACTTTTGAAACAGGTATCGTGAAGACACGCGACTTTGTGAGGTGAGTTGTTAAAACATTTTCTCCAACTCGTTTATTAAAAAATAGTTATGTACCCAACAATGTAGTTCGTCACTAGTCGAGGACGTGTTTGAGCCCGAACTTTAGCGAGGTCTAGCAAATAAGTTACTTCCCGAATTGCGTATATCATTTTGTTCACTCCTGTACTAACAATTATGTTTAATTTTTATATTTCGTGTGAACTTATATCTTGCTTTGAAGAGTTCAGTTGTTTGATAGCAAGGGAATATTGATAAAACAACTGCAATTGTTTATTGTTGTCTGAATTAGTGGCAGACATTCTAAATAATAATAATAATAGCTTTATTTTACCTGGCAGAGTTAAGGCCTTAAGGCCTTGTCTACCACTCAACCAGGTTTAAAAAAATACAAACAAAAAATAGTCTTAAATCTAAATTACAATATATATATATATATATATATATATATATATATATATATATATAACGATTACAAGTTATGAATACAATACAATTAATATTTATAATGTATTTTGATTTACTCTAAATTTAACGAATTAAATATATAATATGTACAATATATATAAAAAACAGGAAAAGATTAATGACATAGTATAAAATTAAATAAATAGAGAAAAATTAATTATTAGACAACAGGTAACTGTATAAGCGTGACTTAAAGGTACCAAGTGTGCGGCAAACCCCTGATATCTTGAGGAAGGAGATTCCAGGAGCGGGCAGAGGCTACTGTGAAGGAAGTAGAATAGGAGGAAGTGCTATGAAGAGGAATTGTTAGCAGACTGCTATCTTGTGATCTAGTGTCAATATTGTGGTAAGAGGATAACTTCTCAAATCTAGACGCCAGGTAAGTAGGGATGTAGGAATTCAGAAGCTTGAAAAGTAGTGAAAGAGAGTGCTAACCGTTTCAGATTGCATATTAATTACATATTTGATTAATGTGATGTGATGTAGAGGAAGCGGTGAATGCTGCGGTTCATTTGCTATTACCAGAAAACTCGAAAAATATTTATGAAAAAGTATACAGAATATTTAAGGGCTGGTGTAAATTAAAAAAAACTGTAGGTAACATTTTTACATTATTAAGTCAATTACTTTTCTTCCCTAGGTAAGTAAGTTGAGCTATTACATGCCGTTGTCAATGGATACCAAGGCCTCTCTGGTAAAATCAACTTACTTCCCTAAAACAGAATTATATTTAGGTCATTATTAGTATATAGGAATCAACAAATATACTTTTAGTTGTACAAAATCTAGGCCTATATTTCCTTAACTGTTTGCTAAACTTTGGAGGTAAACAAACCCATGACTAAACTGTATCTTTACTGCTTAACACTTGTAAATTAGACTGTATATTTTTCCATTTGATAATCTTATGACACCTAAAACTCCATTTTGAGAAAAAAAAACTTTTCTGATTATTCCCTTTACCTTTTAAATGTCTAATTTATCATTAAAAATTATAGCTAAATCGTGCCACTCTTCGCTGTGCCTTAGTCTGATATGATATGAATTACGACTTACAACAAGATGGAGCGCCCCCCCCACATTATAGAAGGAAACTATACTCAGAACTTTTAAGTCGTGAAAATTCTATTCTAACCGGGTTTGAACCCGCGAATCTGTAAAAGCCAGAGGTGCACATGTGGAAATGTAATGATTACCATACAAACTTGTGTTTATCTATGTTTTTTGCAACAAATTGCATTGTAATAAAGTTGTTAGTTTCTCTTGTTTACCAGTGTATTATTGTAGTGTTGGTGCTGACACACTGTGCTTTAGATATGTTCTGCTATGTTTTGAACTTTTAACTTTTCGTGAATGTCAACATTTCTGTTTGTTCAACCAACTTAGTCCTAATACAGGACGTAAAACTCTCATCTGTGCAGCTTATAGTTTCGTTTTATGTCTAGAATTCAAAATTCAATTTTCACTTCTATGTTTAATGGAGGCTTCTTATGTTATATTTTGTAAACGTAATTACATTTTTTTATCGTATATGGAGCAGAAACTAGGGCTGATACAACAAAAACTAAACAAATAATAAGTTCGGAAGAGGCATAATGGACTCTTACTTTAAGGGAGGAAAGGAGATTACGAGTATTTGAGAATAAAGTACTTAGGGAAATTTTTGGACCAAAGAGAGATGAACAGACAGGTGAATGGAGAAGGCTACATAACAATGAACTACATGGTCTTTATAGGAAGCCAGATATAATAAGAACATGTTAAGTCTCGTAGACTGCGATGGGCAGGACATGTGGCACGTGTTGGGAATGAAAGAGGTGCATGGAAGCTTCTTATAGGAAAACCTGAGGGAAGACGCCCAGTTGGTACACCAAGAATGAGGTGGGAGAATACCATTAACTATGATTTGAGGGAAGTAGATTATACAGGGAATGATTGGAAAGCATTAGCTCAGGATAGGGATGTATGGAGAGCTTATGTCCGCGCGGCCATGAACCTACGGGTTCGATAGTGCCAGTGAGTAAGTAAGTAAGGGTTATTAACCAGCAATCTTGAGGGGATGACGTTTTCTGTCGGAATTTTCTCCCCTAACTGACGGGTGCCAATTTAAGCGTCGGAAATTTGCTTTTTCGCTCTAGCATGTTTTGCATTGCTCAGGGGTCACGACAAGGACATAAATGCATAGGACTTTGTAGGAATAAATGACATTTCTGGAGCTTTTAGATCCCTCCATGATATCTTTACCTTGTCGTGGTGGAGTGGCTTGTATGCTTAAATGATCCTGAGAGCTATGCCGGCGGTAGCATTGCTGCCGATAGGGTTACCCATGCCGGACTGGTCGAAGGTGATAAGCCAGACGAAATAAGTACCTTGGTCGAAAGAGTGACGATCTTTCACCGTAAAAATACAACCGTCAAGAAATGCGGACATGGGTTCTACTGGGGTAAAATTTTCCGGAGGTCAAATAGTCCCCCATTCGGTTCTCCGGGCGGGGACTACTTCAGGGAACCCATGCCAAAGGCTCAAACACAGGGACATGTTCCTAGGAACATGGAATGTTAGGACTTTATACAATAGCGGGGCACTAGAGATATTAACGCGGGAATTAGATAAATCGCCCTTGGTATATATGGATACGAGTATTTGAGAATAAAGTACTTAGGAACATTTTAGGACCAAAGAGAGAGAACAGACAGGTGAATGGAGAAGACTACATAACAATGAACTACATGGTCTTTATAGAAAGCCAGATATAATAAGAACAGTCGTAGACTACGATGGGCAGGACATGTGGTAGGTATGGGGAATGAAAGCGGTGCATGGAAGCTTCTTATAGGAAAACCTGAGGGAAAACGCCCAGTAGGTAGACCAAGAATGAGGTGGGAGAATAACATTAACTATGACTTGAGGGAAGTAGATTATACAGAGAATGATTGGAAAGCATTAGCTCAGGATAGGAATGTATGGAGAGCTTATGTCCGCGCGGCCATGAACCTACGGGTTCGATAGTGCCAGTGAGTAAGTAAGTAAGTAAGGGTTGTTAACCCAGCAATCTTGAGGGAATGTTTTCTGTTGGAGTTTTCTCCCCTAGCTGACGGGTTCCAATTTAAGCGTCGGAAATTCGCTTTTTCGCTCTAGCATGTTTTGCATTGCTCAGGGGTCACGACAAGGACATAAATGCATAGGACTTTGTAGGAATAAATGACATTTCTGGAGCTTTTAGATCCCTCCATGATATCTTTACCTTGTCGTGGTGGAGTGGCTTGTGTGCTTAAATGATCCTGAGAGCTATGCCGGCTGTAGCATTGCTGCCGATAGGGTTACCCATGCCGGACTGGTCGAAGGTGATAAGCCAGACGAAATAAGTACCTTGGTCGAAAGAGTGACGATCTTTCACCGTAAAAATACAACCGTCAAGAAATGCGGACATGGGTTCTACTGGGGTAAAATTTTCCGGAGGTCAAATAGTCCCCCATTCGGTTCTCCGGGCGGGGACTACTTCAGGGAACCCATGCCAAAGGCTCAAACACCAGGGACATGTTCCTAGGAACATGGAATGTTAGGACTTTATACAATAGCGGGGCACTAGAGATATTAACACGGGAATTGGATAAATCGCCCTTGGATATAGTCGCTTTACAGGAAGTTAGGTGGCCAGGAGAAGGTAGTCAGGAATCAGGAAGCTTTGCATTATACGATGGGGGTGCAGAAAGACCTGCATTTGGAACGGGTTTTTTAGTCAGAAGGAGGATCCTATCCGCTATCCGAGATATTAAGTTTGTTAGTGATAGGATATCATACATAATTCTAAAGGGAGCTTTTAGATGGAGTGTAACTGTCAGCAAGACCACATACTACACCTTTGGCCTCCGAAATTTGTCTTACAGGCGAGAAAATGCCCCGAAAAAACATTACTCGGGTAACTTGTCTCGACCGAATCCAAACCCTCTGCATCTTATGTAACGACGTTATCCCTAAAGGACAGCGATTGTTATAAAAATAAAACATTTTTTTTGCCAAAATAAAAGAAGGGAATCTGGAATAACTACTTTGTTAGGATGACTGATTGAAAGGTATTTCAGTTAATTAGTTCCCAAGTAGTGATTATCTGTAACGGGATGGAAGAGGTATTTACAGAAACCAGGAGCCACATAGTAGCCAAATGCCTTTGAGCACGAAAATACTACGCACGCAATATCAAGCTCAGAACGACGGTGGATCCACAAGGTCCACAGGCCTACACATAAAGTGCTATTTTTTTTTGTAGATGTCATTAAGAAAGGCAAGGACGTCTCCACTGGTCTCAAGGATGAAACAGTTAAAAACACCAATGTTTTCACAATTCTGTAAATGTCTTCTGTACCTCCAACACCTTCATTATCCTACAGTGTTTATAGAACATGAATTATTCAAAACATATTACTATCTCTTTAGAATGTTTCTATTTACCACATGTATAAAGAGATATTCCTGATTATTCAGCATTTTGTATATATCACCTTTTTCAACTTCAAGGTTGGGCTGTAAGCTTGTTCCAACTCAAAGCATATCCCAGCATCATGGGGCGTCCAACGGAACGTTTAACCCTTGGAATATATTGTAAAGACTGTTTTGATAGACGAGACGTCTCCATTCTATTTATATGTTGAACCCATTTTAATTTATCTGTCAGTTTATTTGCTAATTCATGTATTTTGTAATTCTAAATATCTAGGTTTCAATTTATCATATGTTAAAATTGAAGATATTAATGACAAAATAAATAAATTTAATCTAATGTGTGGCACTATTAAAATAACCCTTAAAAACACAAGAAAAGAAACAAAAATTAAGTTTTATAAAGTAATGGCTGTTCCTGTATTGATGTATGGATCAGAATGTTGGACGATCACTAAAAGACAAGAACGAAGAATGGAAGCAGCTGAGATGAGATTTTTAAGAAATATAGCAGGATATACTCTGCTGGATAAGAAAAGAAATGAAGATATAAGAAAGGAACTAAATATTTTCAAACTTACAGACCGAATAATTAAATATAGGAACGACTGGAAAGAACATATTGGTAGAATGCCAGAAGGAAGATTAAAAAAATTATTGCTAAATTATAAACCGCACGGAAGGAGAAATGTTGGTCGCCCACACAGAAGATGGTCTGAACAATTTTAACAATTCTAGCTTTCATGAAACCGGGACGAGCCAACAGGCTTAATCCCTGGATGATGATGATGATGCAATTGTTCTGAAATGTCGGTATTGGGGATATGATATCTTAAAGTGTGTCCTGCTATCCTTCTTAAGAAACAAATTTGTGCCGTTTCTATCTTCGTTTTTCCGCATTTATTTAAATATACGCATAAATATTCATCTAGGAAGCTTTATTTAATTTAATTTTATATTATTTTAATTTTATTTTATTCCATGTTTTGTTAGTATTAGCGAATACTAGACCACATCCCCATTGTCTTTTGTTTAGTCCATCGTTTACCAACCTGTGGTTCGCGAACCCCCCAAAATATTTTAAGAGGTCCTGCAAAACTTTTCCGTAATGACGGGTTTCGAGGTTAAGTCTATTATTGTTTCCTTCATTTCAGCAGCATTGTAATAATAATAATAATAATAATAATAATAATAATAATAATAATAATAATAATAATAATAATAATAATAATAATTATTATTATAACATTAAATGAACCGTATAATGCCCCTTGTTACATATGTGTATTTATTATGTATATTGCATTATAGATTGCATTGGTCAACATGATTTTTGTCTCATGAGTACCAATAGTTGTACTTAATGCAGTTTTTATCGTGTTTTCAAATATGTATTCGGAATTTCTCCACAGTTTTTTATTTGAATTTCAATTAATGGATTTATTTAATTATTTTTTAATAAACGTTTTTTCCTCCATTTGTCCATTGTAAAATAAAACCAAATGAGCTAACTCAGGAAATTTCAGCTATGGAAAAGATATATCAAGGCAAATGGAATCCTAATATGCTGGCCGATTATTGTTGGACCATCAAGAGGGATGCTTCCACAGGTGAAATATAGCAGAAAATAGTAATTTCTTACTTTCTAGGTGAGTCCGAATGTTCGAATATTGTATAGTTACGAATGTAGAAAATATTAAAGTGTTTGAAATTATAAATTCCTGTCTCTCGGAAACGTTGTGTGATGGAGAAAAACCGGTATCATATTTGAATTCAGGAGAAAGAATACTATCAGAATCACATATTTTTCTTTCTGAGACAACAAAAAAAAAATGTTGCTCAGTGTTATTAACAATTTTTTTTTGCGCGATAGTGCGTTTTATCGTACTTACAGCACTGGCGACCATTATTGAAAGTTCAACTTCCTACATTTCGGGGTTGCCAACCTAAATAACTATACTGTAATAGTATCTATTACAAACACGCGTGTGGGAAGTAAAAACACTGCCCTCTATGTGTACTACATACAATGTACATACAAAAAATCCAAAACGTAGTGTTAATATACATTATACGAAACAAATCACTGCATTTTAAATGAACTGAACTTTATTTGAAACAAAATAAAACAATAAATACGTACTTGCCGCCATTTAATAACTAAATTGGTCTAACGGCCTCCTGTCGTTTCAACTAATAAACATTGGCCACACTGTTCACGTTAGTTAATTGTTTATAATGAACGCAAATATTTCCAACAAAGATGTTATTATTTTATTATTATTTATTATTTTTAAAACACCATCACGCAAGAAAATAACGTACAACGCACGTTGTGAAGTGTTTTACAGAATCTCGGAAATTGAAAACCACGCTATCACTAAACATTTGCCTCGATTCTGTAAAAACCACTTCCCAACCTCGCATCGTAATATACTATTTAATAAATCATTGTTGTTATTATTATTATTATTATTATTATTATTATTATTATTAGATAGATCATAGAAAAGAGAAGAGAACATAACTTAGAAACTCACATAGGATTTATAGATTTGGATAAGGCCTTCGATCGAGTAAACAGACAAAAATTATGGGAAATATTACGAATGAAAGGATACCCGCTGTGCCTTGTTGAAACAATAAAGACATTATATGAAGACACAAATATAATTATAGATACCGGATTCAAAAGAACAGATGCAATCAAAACAAATACTGGATTACGACAAGGATGTAGTTTATCACCCACTTTGTTTAATATATATATAGACGATATTGTTAATAAATGGAAAGTTTTAATAAATCCAGGAATAAGAATGGATAATAAAATGTGCATAAATAATCTTTTATTTGCTGACGATGTAATCATAATACAGAAAAATGAAGACGACTTACAGAAATCAATGCATGCATTAAATGAAATATGTAAATTATACGATCTAAAAATGTCTGTAAGGAAAACGAAGACCATGGCTTTTAGAGGAAGAGATCCAGTGAGAACCAAAATTATTTTAGAAAATCAAAGTATAGAACAGGTGTCTAGTTTCAAATATTTGGGCTGTGATGTTGGCTACAATGTGGAAAGAGATATTGACTCCAAAATAAATAGATTTCAGACGGTGTGTGGAACAATACAGAGAACATTCAAAAATAAAATTAGAAAAGAAACCAAGATAAAAATGTATAATGTTATGGCGGTTCCCACAATATTGTATGGATGTGAAACTTGGGCTCCAGTGAAAAGAACAGAAGGATAGAATACAGAAGGCAGAGATGCGGTTCCTAAGACAAGTAAAAGGATGTACAAGACTTGATAGAATAAGAAATGAGGATATAAGAGAAGAATTGAAAGTACAGCCTTTATTGGATAAAGTCACGAATTACAGACAGAAATGGATTGATCACATGGATGGAATGAGCAAGGAGAGATATCCATTGTTAGCCAGAAATTATCAAGCAAGAGGAAGGCGTGATGTTGGAAGACCTAGAAGACGTTGGGCTGATGCAATATGAAGTCGGAACGGGCAATTGCCTAATCCCTGGAGTGATGATGATGATGATGAGATAGATCATCAGTTGATTAATGTCTTTGATATCGTCCGATTCCTAATAGCCAGTCTTTGTCGGTCCATCCAATCTCCTGGCTGTAGATGTTTCTCCTTCATATATAAACATATTCCCTGACTCCAGGAGGTTTTAGGTCTTCCTCTGCTTCGTCTCCCCTCAGGTTTCCATTCCAAAACAGATTTTCGTAGTCGATCCTCTTCCATTCGCTGGACATGTTCGTACCATCTTAATTGCTGAGTTTTAATATAATCTAAAATAGTGTCTTCAATCTTCATTTTCTCCCTTATAACTGAGTTCCTAATTTTTTCTCTTCTTGAAATTCTTGCTGACCTTCGTATAAAATCCATTTCCGTTGCCAAAATGTACTTGTTTGTTTTTGTTGTTAATGGCCAAAGTTCTGCTCCATAAGTAATGATGCTTTTAACAATTGTATGATATATTTTCATTTTATTTTTATTACTTATATTATTATTATTATTATTATTTAATTTTGTTCAGAATGTTTCTACTACTCTACACCAAATTTAACATTACAATTGTTTTCCTTCCTCTTTTGTTTATCTCAGAATTGCTTGTTCCTTCCGACTCTAATATTGAATCGGAATAAACAACAATATCCTGGTCTCGAATCAGTTTTTTATTTGATTTTGTAATCTGATAACTAACTCTATGTGAAACATTTATTTCTGTTCCTTTTTTGCCTTTATCTTTTTTTTTTTACCATTTTGTTAACATTTCAATTCTATGCGAGGTTTATGTATATTTTACATAAATTTCTTGGTCTTCCTATAATTATTGCTTTAGTCGCAATTGAAATAAGTGACAAGTGTATTGCTATTGAAATGTCTCAGTCATCAGCATTGTGCTGCCATCTCACTTGAAGTTTGCGTATCACTCACAATATCAAGTGAATGAATCACATCAATTCAATATTCAGTTGTCAATAGGGTCCGGTTGCAGTGGCGTACTGTACTTTCTATTACACAAATCAACTTATTTATACACAATTTACACATAATAGGAGATCACCAATGTGGGTTTAGAAGAAACAGGTCTACAACAGATCATATTTATACTATCACACAGATTATAGAAAATAATTGGGAATATAATGGCACTGTTCATCAACTGTATATACATTTCAAAAAGGCATACGAGTCAATTAAGAGATAGAAATTATATAGTATCCTCCTCGAGTTCGGAATTCGTAAAAAAAGATTAGTTAGATTTGTTCGAATGTGTCTAAATGACACAAATGGTAGGATGCGTGTAGGCAAACAGTTTTCAGATACTTTTGAAATTCACAATGGGTTGAAGCAAGGAGATGTAATCTCCTCTACTATTCAATTTTGTACTAGAGCATGCCATCAAATCTTTAAGGGATGAAGAAGGCCTACAACTCAATGGTATTAATAAGCTGTTATTTTATGCTGATGATGTAGTATTACACTGAGCAACAAAAAATAAACTTTTTTTTTGTCTCAGAAAGAAACATGTGTGATTCTGATAGTATTTTTTTTCTCCTGAATTCAAATATGATATCGGTTTTTCTCCATCACGAAATGTTTCCGAGAGACAGGAATTTATAATTTCAAACACTTTAATATTTTCTACATTCGTAACTACACAATATTCGAACATTCGGACTCACCTAGAAAGTAAGAAATTACGATTTTCTGCTATATTTCGCCTGTGGAGCATCCCTCTTGATGGTCCAACAATAATCGGCCAGCATATTTGGATTCCATTTGCCTTGATATCTCTTTTCCATTGCTGAAATCTCCTGAGTTCGCTCATCCCCATTTTATTTTACAATGGACAAATGGACGAAAAAAACATTTATTAAAAAAATAATTATTTAAATCCATTAATTTAAATAGAAATAAAAAAAATTGTGGGTGATAGAGAAATTCCGATTACATATTTGAAAACACGATCAAAAAAACTGCATTAAGTACAACTATTGGTACTCATGAGACAAAAATCATGTTGACCAGTGTGTAATTAGGCGATAGCTAGGAGATACTAAGGAGCAATGCACACACTCTATTGAGTTACAATAACAATTTGAGACAGGAAGTAAACCTAAATAAAACTAAATATATGGTCACACATAGAATTACTTTATATAATGCAAATGGAAAGTTAATGGCAAATGATGGAAATTTTAAATAAGTGGTTGAATTCAAATACCTAGGAACAATAGTTACAGATAGGAAAGTGATGCACAAAGAAATTAAACATCTCAATTGTGGAAATGTGTGTTATTATGCATTACAGGGAGTCTTGTCATTCCATCTTCTCTAAAAAACATTAAACTGACTATTTAACTCATGTCGCAAATGGTAGTCAATGACCAATCACGTTTGAATGAATTCTGTTTTACACCAATGACAGTCGTGTTTCACCTCGCTCTTTATCGATTTCTCTTTATCAGCTCCTGCTTTTGTGATAAAGAAAGCCCTTCCTTTTTAATGTTCTGAACAGGTCAACACATTATTTTTCTCCAACAAATACATTGAATATAGCAAATCATGAAAAGATTCCTTGATTTTACCGAGTTGTTTACAGAAAAAATAAATCAATAACCCGTAATGTTGAGTATGATATATAGTTTGATGTGTTTCATTATTTCTCCACTTGGGTACACTCTTACAATATTGCGATCTTATTTGGCAATAAATAATATGATCAAGCAGCAGTGAATGAACATAACCTCACATTTCTGATTTGTTTTCAAACATCGCCGTTTACATTAAATATATACATATTTTAAAAAATAGTAGTAAACAATGATTTGTGAGTAAACAGCTTAATTTTATTCGTTAAATAGTGCTAACAAATGCCACTCTTGATTTCCAAATTCTCACTTCGTGAGTCGTGAATTTATCGATAATTTGGAAATCACTCGTGGCATTACTTATGAAAATATATAAAACTATTATTCTACCAGTCATATTATATGGATGTGAAACAAGGACTCTTACTTTAAGGGAGGAAAGGAGATTACAAGTGTTCGAGAATAAAGTTCTTAGGAAAAATTTTGGAGCAAAGAGAGATGAACAGACAGGTGAATGGAGAAGACTCAAAACAGTGGGCTAAAAGTAAAGTAATCCCACTACAGGCCTCAGGAGGCCCTTGGGATAGTAGGGGGTTAAGGCTTCCACTTTTTTTTGGAGAACCGGCACTTGATGTCACTCTGCGTGACGGCCGTCTTTACTCCCAGAACAAGCGTCTGGTACTCATTTCAGTTAGAGGCTGAGTCGACCCCAGGGCCATAGTGCCGCCAGAAAGTTTGCGTCAGTTTAAAAATCCTGACCCCACCGGGACTTGAACCCTCGACCTTCCGACTTGTAGCCGACTTCCTTAAAAACAGTGAGGTACGTGGTCTATTTAGGAAACCAGATATAATAAGAACGTTTTAAGTTTTCTAGACTGCGATGGGTAGGACGTGTGACACGAATGGCGAATGAAAGAGGGGAATAGAAAGTTATTGTAGGAAAACCAAAACGAAAATTCTAAGTTGGTAGAACAACAATGAGGTGGGAGAATAACATTACTGGTACAATAGATCCATTGCTCTCTATAGATCCCTACTCAGAGCTAATGTTTTTCAATCACCCCTTGTATTATCTGAAATCTCTCAAATCTCTCAAAATGCCCACGTGGTCATGAACGTACGGGTTCCATAGTGCCAAACAATAGTTTTCTTTTCCGCTGTGGTCACGCAGCGGGCCCGGGTTCGATCCCAGGTCGGGACAGTTTTTTTGGGTGATGTTTTTATAGGGGGTTTTCCTCACCTGTAAGACAAATGTCAGGAAAACTTTAAGGCCCAAACGGTCCCCGAAATCATATGGCATCGCAATCATCATCATTCGTATTCATCTTAGATTAAGCTTAGGATTAGGGACTCTCCTGGCGCACCATTATCATCATCACCCATCATATCATCGGGGCAACGTAACCCTGCCTTCCAGGCGCCCCAACCTCAGAAGTGGGTTACAAGTATGCCATGCCAGGAAAGAAACCAAGAATGTTGAAAGACAAACCTCGAGCATTTGAAAAAAAAAAGTTTTCTTTTAGGAGATTAGGAAATTGTGATAAGAAGATGTGAGGGAGAATTTACATAAAAAATCAGGAAGTTAAATGACTTGAATATGTGAAGTAATTCTGTGAAAACGAGTTCGATTCTCTGGCGACAAGTACAGTGAGGTGACAAGTACCTTAAACGCGCTCCACTTCTCCGGTACAATGTGACAATATGTCACCTTAAACACTAGAACCATTGTACTCAGTGTCTTTGTTCAAATCTTGCTTGTATCCAAACTCAAAACTACTTACTTCCCACACAGTTAGGTTTGGGATATATCCATTCAACTTGGTGAGAACTCGCAATAATTTTGCTTAGAAGGGAACTGTCAGCCATTACATGCCGAAAGTACCTTGAAATGTCTTCTAAAGAAGCGTTATGGTGTACAAAGACCGTGTCCAAGAAATTACACTGAGCAACAAAAAATAAACTTTTTTTTTGTCTCAGAAAGAAAAATATGTGATTCTGATAGTATTTTTTCTCCTGAATTCAAATATCATATCGGTTTGTCTCCATCACGCAAGGTTTTTTAGAGACAGGCATTTATAATCTCAAAAACTTTGATATTTTCTACTTTCGTAACTACACAATATTCGAATTCGGACTCGCCTAGAAAGTAAGAAATTCGATTTTCTGCTATATTTCGCCTGTGGAGCATCCCTCTTGATGGTCCAACAATAATCGGCCAGCATATTACGATCCCATTTGCCTTGATATCTCTTTTCCATATCTGTAATCTCCTGAGTTAGCTCATTTGGTTTTATTTTGCAATGGACAAATGGACGGAAAAACGTTAATTAGAAAATAATTATTTAAATCTATTAATTGAAATTGAAATAAAAAAAACTGTGGTTAATGGAGAAATTCCGAATACATATTTGAAAACACGATAAAAAAACTGCATTAACTATAACTATTGGTACTCATGAGACAAAACTCATGTTGACCAGTGTTATCTGCAGGTTTTAACTGCAAGGCACTAGAATCCAGCGCCAAATCTCTCATTTAAACTACAAGGATGTAATACAATTTCTGTCTTGGTGAAATGCATAACCCTGACAACCTAACCCCTCCCTCGTTGCGTCCCGCCGCACTTTCACTTTACTCACTCAGGGAGTCCATTTCCTTCGCACGATGGGTTGCCATTCCTGGATTCTGACTTCGATTTCTGTGCCTTTGAGTTAAAAACGAGTTTTTTTCTCCTTATTTTGGACAAGGACATAATACATGAAGACGCTGCTCGGGGAGAAATTTGAAGGTAGCTTTTGACATGCAATTGCTTACAGTTTTCTTGAACGCAAAGTTGTTCCGATTTTAGCGACAAGTTGAATGGGTATATCCCAAACCTAATTATGCGAGGAAGTAAGTAGCTTTGAGCTTGGATAGGAGCTGGATTCCAGCAAATACATTGAGTAGAATTTTTCTGGGTGTTATGTTGGCAATTTTCGAAGTTTAAAAACGAAAGCGAGTACATGCTATTAAAATAAACCGAGGAAGGTATACTCAAAAAATCACCGAAATCCGACAATTACAAGTGGAGGTATACCTGAATCCAAAATTAATAATTGATTGTAGCCACCGCCATGTTTGGTTTCTCGCAATGTATACCGTACAGTTTAATAAATTCTTATATTGGCAACGTATCATATGAGATTAGGCCTATACGATATTTGAACTATTTAAGATATTGAATAGACTAAACTAATATAGGCCTATTTTACACCATGCACATGTGCCAACAGACAGCGGTTTATACTATAGAATCACGAGATGCAGCCAACTTATACAAGATATTTGAACTCGCATTGCCAACGAACCTAAAATCAATTTAAGTACTCTAACCTGTGAAAGACCAAACTAAAGCTAATCCTAATGCAATATAAGTACTGTAACTTGTCAAAAAATGCACGCTGATTTTATTTAATGTAAGTTAATTAGTACATACTCTCTGTTGGCTGCACTGGAACACAGAATATTCGTTAATATCAATATGGCGTCCACCGTTGTGGTCTCGAGTTGGCGTGCTGCCTTGTCACGCAGCGGGCCCGGGTTCGGGGCAGTTTTTATCGGGGTTTTTCCTCACCTGTAAGACAAATGTTAGGATGCTTAGGGCCCAATGGTCCCCGAAAATCATCCGGCCATCATCATCATCCTTCACCGGTGTGGAAAACAACGGGAAATTACCACACCTACAATTCCCTAGTAAAGATGCAAGCATAGCATGAAAATGCTATGATTGCAGTGAAGGACCTGCCTTTCGGGCAGAATTACTATGGATGGATGGATCAATATGGCTGCTACGTCTTCATGTAGCTCAATATCGCGAAAAAATATATTCAAGTAATCGTTAGAAAACATGTATAAATCATCGTAAATGGTGGGAAATAATTTGAAAAATGAAGCCCTAAGAACAAAATTTGACAGAATTGTATGAAGTAATTTAAAAAAGTCATGTCACACGTTGTAGAGTTTAGCCGTTTTCACTGCAGTCCGACACTTTTAAATAAGCTGGCATCAGAAATTGAGTTTCTCCAATTTAACAAAATAAACATATTTTGTAAAACAGCAAAATAAATTCGACTCTCTGAGGAATTTGCTTAGTTTACGCAGTTCCTGAACGACGAACTGTTAATTTTTTAACAAATGTAAACTTTCAGTTTGACCATGGTGGGTGAATATAAATATTTACACCAAACAAATAAAAACTTAGGACATAAGATTGTTTTTTTGCTTCTCATGAAAAAAATGAATGAAGTGGATATGTTTACTTAAAAAAAACTGAAATATGTATGAATCCATTGCTTCGAAACGGGATTACGTCATTAGTATGTCGTGAGCCATTGGTTGGGAAAAGCTGTACATATATATAGAGAGAAGACAGTAATTACGTCTCTCTAAATTAAAAGTTTCAATAAATTTTGTTGTAAAGTAATTTGATGCATTTTAATGCACTTTGTTTTACTTACAATGAAGTTGTGCGGTATTTGTGTTTAATTACAGGCATGCCAATGTCGCGTTTAACTGGAATTGCCAACATCTGCAAACAAAATTCCTCAATTGTAATACTTCGTTTTTTGATTCAATGCTGAATATTTGTACAGAGAATTACAGGATGTTCCCAAAATTAATATAATTAACTTGAGACTTTTGTTATAAATTCTATTGTAAGGGTAGAACGGGGCACAACGTAGCGTAGTTGGTTAAGGCAAATCGCTACAAGCCGGGAGTCCCAGTGAGGTTACCTTCTGGCGGCATAATAATAATAATAATTAATAATAATAATGATGATGATGATAATGATAATGATGGTGATGATGATAATGATAATAATAATGATAATGATGATAATGATAATGATGATAATGATAATAATAATGATAATAATAATGATAATGATGATAATGATATTAATGATAATGATAATGATAATAATGATAATGATAATAATGATGATAATAATAGCAATAATAATAATAATAATAATAATAATAATAATAATAATAATAATAATAATAATAATAATAATAATAATAATAACAGTAATAAGAATGGGGTCTTATGGAACAGACATATAACCAGGAAAAATAAGTTACAAATATATAATTCAGTAGTGAGAAGTACTGTCACATATGGAGCTGAAGTTTGGAAATTCAACAAAAACTTATGTCGATGGAAATGGATTTCTTGAGGAGAGCAGCAAGATGTTAAAAATTAGACAAAATAAGAAATACTGTCATAAGAGAAAAAAAATATTGGTTATTCAATAGTAGGTTATATACGGTATAAGCAATTAAATTGGTAAGGGCACGTACATCGAATGCAAGAAGAAAGATTACCCAGGAAAATATTGGAACGGTGTCCACCTGGAAGAAGGAGGAGAGGAAGACCTTGAAACTCGTGGATGCAGGAAATAATGACTGGAATGAGAGCAAGAGGACTGGAGGACATGGATTGGATGGAGAGAGACGAGTGGAGAAGAAAAATAAAACTTTAGGCACAGAAAGATGTGTAAATATTAAAATTCTGTATATAAATAAATAAAATAATAGTAATAGTAATAATAATAATAATAATAATAATAATAATAATAATAATAATAATAATAGTAATAAATGGGCACGATTGGTGAATGAAAGACGTGCATGGAAGCTTCTTGCAGGAAAATCAGAGGGAAAACGCCCCGTTGGTAAACCAAGAATGAGGTGGGAGAATAACCTTAACTATGATTTGAGGGAAGTAGATTATACAGGGAATATTGGAAAAGACTCGCTGAGGATAGGGATATATGGAGAGCTTATGTCCGCGCGGCTATGAACCTATGGGTTCGATAGTGCCAGTGAGTTAGTTATCACCATCATCATTACCAGGCATAATTGATGGTAAATTAATTCATACAGCTCAGAAAACTTGGGTTACAGATGTCTGTAACGAGACACTCTGTATCATTTACAGTTGATGGGAAACAGTTCCCATAGCTTGGGACAATGTTTTACAGACCTCTGAAACGAGACACTCTGTATCAGGTAGACTTGATGGGAAAACAGGCCGAGAAGAAGAAGAAATCAGTAAATCAATTAAATAACTTACATTGTGTTTAATTAGTATATCTGTTGTAAGTTATTTTTTATAACTTCCTAATTCAATTGTTAATTGTTAGAACTGATTATTAAAACAGCAGAAACCGTGTAACAGTGACGTCTCACAACAATAAATTGAAGAACAAAAGACAGTTTGTTGTGTGTACAACTTATAATTCCTTGTTCAATGTATCAATGCACATTGTGCTGTATTTTATGTGTATCATATGTTTCTGTCAGCATTACAAATTCTCAGCCAATAATGTTCCAGAATGTAACTGCGACCTTTCCCAAGATTACATTATTTAACACAGCGGCATCTAGTAGAGTTTAAATTTCAGAATGAAAATGATTGTACTCACTGTAACAATTTCTCTTCCAAAGATCATTAAAATCTCGAGTAATATTCTGTCATTGACTACACTGGTCAACATGATTTCTGTCTCATGAGTACCAATAGTTGTACTTAATGCAGTTTTTTATCGTGTTTTCAAATATGTATTCGGAATTTCTCCATCACCCACAGTTTATTTTATTTCAATTTCAATTAATGGGTTTAAATAATTATTTTTTAATAAACTTTTTTCGTCCGTTTGTCCATTGTAAAATAAAAAGGGGAACAGTTGCATCAGGAGGTTTCAGCTATGGAAAAGAGATATCAAGGCAAATGGAATCCTAATATGCTGGCCGATTATTGTTGGAGCATCAAGAGGGATGCTCCACAGGCGAAATATAGCAGAAAATCGCCATTTATTACTTTCTAGATGAGTCCGAATGTTCGAATATTGTGTAGTTACGAATGTAGAAAATATTAAAGTGTTTGAAATTAAAAATTCCTGTCTCTCGGAAACCTTGCGTGATGGAGAAAAACCGATATCATATTTGAATTCAGGAGAAAAAATATTATCAGAATCCCATATTTTTCTTTCTTTTGGATATATTTTTGTATATACATTGTACGTAGTATACATAAACGGGCAGTGGTTTTACTTCCCGCTGCGAGGGAACAATATAAAACAATAAATACGTTACTACCGCCGTTTTATTACTGATTGGTAGTACAGCCTGCTGTAGCCACGAGGAGGTTTACGGCCAAGTGTGCAATCACAACCAAAACTTTTCAAGCTCTATACATCGATTTCTGTGAACTGGATATAATTTATTTTAATAACAAGTGATTCAAGTTATTTCGAATAAATAAATAAATTATATTTTAATTAAACATACTGGCGGCCGAATTTTAATAGGCAAGTCGGCAAAAATATATTCAGTAATTCAGAATTTTATGAAAAAAATATATTTTGTTCATACACTCGATGAACGTAGTAATCTGGCAGCCGGATCTTGGGCTAAAAATGTTGTAACAAAAATAAACAATAGACAAACAATTATTAATTCGGAGACTTCAATGGAAGAATAAAGTAGTTCGCCGGTTAAATTCAGATGGCGCAGCGGTATAAAATTGATTCCAAAATTTAACATAGAGAGGGGCCTCTATTCATTCTCTATGATTCAAATCTTGTTTTTTTTTTCCACCCATTCATCCATTGCTTGAATATTAGGGTGGGCCGAAAAAACTCATTTTTCTATTTCGAAGTTGTAATAGCGCGGAGAAAAGTTGCGAATTATGTAGCTAAAGAAATATATCAAAACCGGTTGACATCTTCCGGTCGCGCAAAGGCTCTGAAGTTTCGCAAAATATGAAAAAAAAAACTTCATTTTTGGAATTTTTTTTTAAATATCGAGTAGGCATTGCTGATCTTTGCTAAGCACGTTTATCTATATCTGTGGGATCTGCCAATCAATACTCTGGGAATTATTTATCAAATACCAAAAATGCGTAAAAATATAACTTGTTCATTATTCTGGCAAATTTTGGAGCTTATGCGCGACCGGAAGATATCAACTGATCTAAACCAAATTAAAACACAATGTTTTTAGGTTCTATTTGGAGACGTTACAAACTATTACATTACGAAAACATCTAATTAAAAAAATTGAATAAATAATCTTAAAAATGAAGGTTTTTTTCTCCATATTTTGTCAAACTTTAGAGCCTTTGCGCGACCGGAAAATGTCAACCGATTTATATATATATATATATATATATAATAACGGGCTTCCAATATAAAACCGGACCGGCCTCACGGAGTTTCACCCGGCACGCAGTGCTGTTTCTTCCTCCCGCAATTCACCCTGCCTGCCACCCGTCCTTGATCTGTTTCTTACCTTATAGAAAATGCTGGAAATGTTGTCCTCCCGCACACGTGCTATGGGATCACCTTGGTTTAGACAATGAACACGTATACACTTGTAAGGTTTGAGTTTTGTTGCTGTATGTGCAGAAGATACTGAAATACCAACTTGTGCTAATTTCGGTAATGATTTTTGTGGTGAACGTTCCAAATTTTCGCCAATTTCGTCTAATTTTTCTTCTGTGAGAACCGTACGCCTTCGCGTGTGTTTCTTATTTTGTACTGAACCAGTGGTCTCAAAATTTAGTCACAAGATCTGGATTGTCGATCTGGAATGAGGTAATTGTCCAGGGAAGTTCCGAATAAATTCCTCGCGAACACGACGAGCTGATTCGTATTTATAATAACATTTACACACATAAATGCGCTGCTCTAATGTCAGCTGACGTCTCATCTTGTCGAACGATAGTAAACTGACTGGCAGAGTGAAATGCGGACGAGGAGAGCGCTGCCTAACGGGTGAAACCCCGTGAGGCCGGTCCGGGTTTATATTGGAAGCCCGTTATATATATATATATATATATATATATATATATATATAATTATTTTCTTTTGTCTATACAATTCGCAACTTTTCCATGCTATTACAACTTCGAAATAAAAACATGAGTTTTTTTCGGCCCACCCTATGAACATTCAGTTGCCTTCTTGTTTGATCATCTCTAATTTGATCATTCGTTGATTTACGTTGATTTTCCCTTTATTTATTATTGCTATTAATAAAATAAAATTGATATATATGACATGCAGGAGAGAGTTATGTAAGCGTTGTTGGCGTGCTTTAATCAAGAAGATCGCAGTTTTGACGCCCGGGGCTGTCCCACGCCCAGCTCACACAGTATATGTTATTTGTAAAGGTCAGCGCTTCACGAGTGTCCGCTCCTCCTCTAACTGGAGCAGTTCCAGTGACTTTAAATGTTAATTGGTAACGCATTAACAAACAGACAAGTTTAATTGATCAATATACACTTTTTATTTATGATTACATATTCATGTATCAGTGCATTATGGACACGGGACTAGAAAATACAAGAAGAAATTGAAGGACATCAGTCTAGATATGAATTACACATGACACCTTTAGACAAATAAAATTTCTGACTACACTGGTCAATATGATTTTTTGTTTCAGGATTTACCAATAGTTTGTACTTGTAATGCAGTTTTTTTTTATAGTGTTTTCCAAAATGTATGGCGGAATTTTGCTCCTATCACCCGATAATTTTTTTGTTTCAATTTCAATTAATGGATTTAAATAATAATTTTTTAATAAACTCTTTTCTTCCATTTGTCCATTGTAAAATAAAACGGAGAACACTTTCATCAGGAGATTTTAGCTATGGAAAAGGCAAATGGAATCCTAATATGCTGGCCGATTATTGTTGGACCATCAACAGGGATGGTCCACAGGCGAAATATAGCAGAAAATGGCCATTTCTTACTTTCTAGGCGAGTCCGAATGTTCGAATATTGTGTAGTTACGAATGTAGAAAATACTTAAGTGTTTGAAATTATAAATTCCTGTCTCTCGGAAACCTGTGCGATGGAGAAAAATTGATATCATATTTGAATTCAGGAGAAAAAATACTATCAGAATCACATATTTTTCTTTCTGAGACAAAAAAAAAAGTTTCTTTTTTGTTGCTCAGTGTTATAAATCAACTTGTTCATGACATGGAGGATCACAGGTTTCCCAAGCAGAACTTAAACTGTCAACCTGCAGGAAGAAGAAAAGCACGTTCACTCAAAATGCTTTTCGATAATATCTTATTGAGGCCGAAACATGCCAACAAATGCCCTAAATTTGTGAATGAAGTATGATTATTATTATTATTATTATTATTGTTATCATTATCATTACCATTATCATCATTATCAATATTTTTATTATTATCGTTTTCATTATTATTATTATTTTTATTATTATTATTATTATTATTATTATTATTATTATTATTATTATTATTATTATCCTCTACTATTGAATTTTGTACCACCGCTGTGGTCTCGAGGTAGTGAGCTGTCTTGTCACGCAGCGGGCCCGGGTTAGATCCCCGGTCGGGACTGTTTTTCTGGGTGAGGTTTTTCTCGGGGTTTTTCCTCAGCTGTAAGACAAATGGTGGGAAAACTTTAAGGCCCAAACGTTTCCCGAAATCATATGGCCATCATCATCATCATCATTATCATTATCATCATCATCATCATCCTTCACCGGAGTGGAAAGCAACGGGAAGCTACCACACCTACAATTCCCTAGTAAAGCTGGAAGCATAGCATGGACATGCAGTGAAGAACCTGCCTTCGGGCAGAATTACTATGGATGGATTAGGATATATAGATATATATATATATATATATATATCCCTTAAACCGGAAATATCGGAGCTGTAAAGTGGATTTGCTGATGAATTGGTTTTCTCTATTTCTGCTTGAAGTAAGTTTCCGCGTTCTGTTGTTATTGGAACTCAAATTTTGTTAAAGTACTGCGGGATATATTGGTACTGATCTGGGAATTCATTGATAGTGCAAAAAAAGGAGTGTAACTGCAATAACCGGCCTGTCAACACCGGTTACATTTTTATTTTTTCAAATTTGAAAGTTGTGCAGCCTGTACATTTCTCCAGCACACTGCCCCTTGTAATAAATTTCTACCTTATGTTTATATGACATATGAAAGTACCTGCGGTCACTCCCCTAACAAGATGGCGGTTTAAACCATCTTTGTTTTGTTCAATTACACTGGTCAATATGATTTTTGTCTCATGAGTACCAATAGTTGTAGGCCTACTTAATGTAGTTTTTTTATCGTGTTTTCAAAAATGTATTCGGAATTCTTCAATTATCCATAGTTTTTTTATTTCGATTTCAATTAATGGATTTAAATAATTATTATTTAATAAACTTTTTTTTCGTCCATTTGTCAATTGTAAAATTGTAAAATAAAACAAAATGAGCTAACTCAGGAGATTTCAGCTATTGAAAAGAGATATCTAGGCAAATGGAATCCTAATATGCTGGCCGATTATTGTTGGACAATCGAGAGGGATGCTCCACAGGCGAAATATAGCAGAAAATCGTCATTTCTTACTTTCTAGTGAGTCCGAATCTCGAATATTGTGTAGTTACGAATGTAGAAAATATTGAAGTGTTTGAAATTATAAATTCCTGTCTCTCGGAAATCTTGCGTGATGGAGAAAAATCGATATATCTGAATTCAGGAGAAAAAATACTATCAGAATCACACGTTTTCTTTCTGAGGGGAAAAAAAAGTTAATTTTTTGTTGCTCAGTGTTATTGATAATATTCCTGTCATTTAATGAAGTGATCTCATAAACAATACATTAGACCATCCACAACACGTCATTTTATATCATATGAGAAGTTGTTAGTTTTAAATTGTATTTGACAAGTGGTGCCCTCTCGTGAACCCCCTTCCACAACGATCTGAGTTGGGCGAACCACTGTATGAACTTAACAAAATTACAGAAGAATTTGGATTAAAGGTATCTACAGAAAAAAACAAAAATTATGGCATTTCAAGGTGTAGATCCTGTCAGAAGTAAAATTGTACTGGACAATAAAATTTTGGAGCAGGTGAATAATTTTACATATCTAGGATGCAATATCTCATATGAAGAAGAAAAGGATGTAAGTGCAAAAATATCTAAATTTTAAAGAATTTTAGGGTTAATAAATTCTATCTTCAAGCCACAGTTAGTCCAAAAGCATTCAAGACTAAAAGTGTATAAAACACTTGCTCTTCTAACTCTTTTGTATGGTAGCGAAGTATGGACGTTGAAACAGAAGGATATACAGAGACTTAGATCTGCTGAAATGAGATATCTTCGGAGGACTGCAGGATACACACTACTAGATCACAAAAAAAAATGAAGACATCTTAGAAGAATTACACATGGAATCTTTAGAAAACAAAATTTCTGATTATAAGTCAAGATGGATGCAACATGTTCATCGAATGGAAGATCACAGAATACCCAAACAAATGTTAAGATATCAACCTGCAGGCAGAAGAAGACCAGGACGTCCACTCAAAAGACTTCTGGATGGTGTTTCTCTTGAGGCCGAAACAGGTCAACAAATGGCTTAAATTCGTGAATGTACTATGATGATGATGATGATAAAAGTAGACATGAGACATGCATGAAATTTAATATTAAGAAAAGGTTTAATAACTTAACCCTTGACAGTTAAAATCTAAAATTACTCTAGTTACAGCTTAAAAGTTACACAATATGTAGGCCTAGTTGCACTAATAATAATAATAATAATAATAATAATAATAATAATAATAATGGATAATGAAATCAAGGGATAAAAGCAGGATACAGACTGCGGAAATGCTGTTTTTACGTAATGTGAAAGGATGCACAAGAGCGGTTAGAATAAGGAATGAAACTATACGAGAAGAATTAAATATATATAAAATTGAAGATAAAATCAGCGAAAATAATAAGAAATGGACAGAACACTTAATGAGAATGAACAACGAAAGAATACCAAAAAGAACCTTCCTGTATAATCCCAAAGGAACGAGAGATGTTGGCCGACCACTTAGAAGATGGACTCCACTTTTAACTTTGCCGGAACAGGCTGCATAGCCTAAACATTATAGTAGAAGAAGAAGAAGATATAATAATAATAATAATAATAATAATGTTTTCATTATATTTAGTTCACCCCTTCCTTGGAATTAAGTGAGAAGGTTGCGCCTGCTTCCATGTCACGGAGCTTCGAAGTCAGGAACCACACAAGTTAAATGAAGTCTCAAATCACTTTCAGTACAAAGTCTGTTTCTGTATTTATTTTTTAAATAGGCATATGAAGGAAACGACTTTTTGCACAAGTAGGGGTATATATACGTAACAAGGGATATTGTAGGATTAATTTAATTTTAAAAAATAACACTGAGCAACAAAAAATAAACTTTTTTTGTCTCAGAAAAAAATTGTGATTCTGATAGTATTTTTTCTCCTGAATTCAAATATGATATCGGTTTTTCTCCATCACGCAAAGTTTCCGAGAGACAGGAATTTATAATTTCAAACACTTTAATATTTTCTACATTCGTAACTACACAATATTCGAACATTCGCACTCACCTAGAAAGTAAGAAATGACGATTTTATGCTATATTTCGCCTGTGGAGCATCCCTCTTGATGATCCAACAATAATCGGCCAGCATATTAGGATTCCATTTGCCTTGATATATTTTTTCCATAGCTGAAATCTCCTGAGTTAGCTCATTTGGTTTTATTTTACAATGGACAAATGGACGAAAAAACGTTAATTAAAAAAATAATTACTTAAATCCATTAATTGAAATTGAAAAAAAAACTGTGGGTGATGGAGAAATTCCGAATACATATTTGAAAACACGATAAAAACAGCATTAAGTACAACTATTGGTACTCATGAGACAAAAATCATGTTGACCAGTGTAATTAATATGACAGAAGCAGACACGGAAGACCGGGAAGTGTGGAAGAAAAAATTGTAGGGTATATTCTGGTTGAGGATACCTGTGTGTATAACAGAAACAATCCTGAAATTAATAATAATAATAATAATAATAATAATAATAATAATAATAATAATAATAATAATAATAATAATAATCACAATGCCGTAGAAATGAAGGAAACAATAATAGACCTAACCTTGAAATACGCCATTTCGCAAACGTTTTGGCGAACCCCTTGAAATATTTTGCGACCCTTTGGGGGTTCGCGAACCACAGGTTGGGAAGTGATTTATTATACGATAATCGTAAAAGTAGGAGTGTAAGTGATAGTGGGGAGATAGTATTCTAAATTAGCATCCAGCAGCATAGTGAGGAATTTGGGTAGCTACAATAAATAGCGGCTCTATGATGAGAAAACCAGCTATAACTGCTGATGGACCCGACATACTGACCAAATGTCATCCATACACAGGCAGAATTATCGCCTACCTCTGCGATTTATACATTGTTCGTGTATTACTTCGCTATAGTTTGAATGAGAGCTTTGGCGCTGGATTTTAGTGCCTTGCAATTAAAAAGGCAGATCGTTTTTGGACATGTCCTTTGTATATCACATACTTCTCTGGAAGAAATTTAACTCTTGAACCACGGAGCTTTTCCATGAACACTGCCTTGCAGCTAAAAACGGCAGAACTGTTTCCATAATACCTACTAAAATAGTTGACAAACAGGGGAGAAAATGGTACTTAAATGTTTTGTCTTTTGCCTATTTTTACATAGATATTTAATGGTATAACATAAGTTACACACATTCGGTTTTATATAATCTGTATTTAATGGTGAAACGACCTGCTCTAAATCCTGACTGTTCCTCTAATTCCATATCACTAGTTTTTTTTCCTAATACTATTTTAGTACTTGTTACTGTTATACCTTTGTAATTTTCTCATTGATCTTTTTTCCTTTTTTATGGGTTGTCGAAATGCATCCTATTTTGCATTCTTCAGGTACTTTTTCACCAGACACTATTTTAGATTGTATTAAAACTCGGCAATTAAGATGGTACGGACATATCCAACGAATGGAAGAGGTACGGCTACCAAAATCTGTTTTGGAATGGAAACCTGAGGGAAGACGAGACAGAGGAAGACCTAAAACCTCCTGGAGTCAGGGAATATATTTATACATGAAGGAGAAGCATCTACAACCGGGAGATTGGATGGACCGACAAAATTGGCTATTTGGAATCGGACAATGTCAAATACATTAATCAACCGATGATCTATCTATCTATATTTAATGGCAGAGTGCATCTGTTTATTGTTCGGTCGCTCGGATTAAATATGAATATTGCTGACGATGTGGTTATTATTCAAGAAAATGAAAATAATTTGCAGTACTCTTTACATCAATTAAATCAGTTATGCCAAGAATATACTTTCAAAATATCAAAAGAAAAAAACAAAAATAATGGCATTTTGGGGAAACGATCATATAAGGTCAAAAATAGTAATAGACAACAAACCTCTGGAACAAGTAACAAATTTTAAACATTTGGGTTGTAATTTTACTATAAACACAAAAACTGAAAGAGACATACATATGGAACTGTCGAAATTTCAAATGATATGCAGAACTTTACATAACACATTAAAGAATAAAACAAGAAGAGATACTATATTGAAGTTTTATAAAACATTGGCAGTTCCTGCATTACTTTATGGGAGCGAAACTTGGGTAATGACCAAAAAATTGCAAAGTAGAATACAAAGCGCAGAAATGAACTTCCTTAGAAGAACAAAAGGCTGCACAAGATTGGATCGGATAAGGAATGAAGATATAAGAACAGAGTTAAATATATATCCATTGGATGAGAAAATCAGAGAATATAGAGAGAAATGGTTTACACACGTGGAAAGAATGAATGTATCAAGAATACCAAGATCAGCAATTAACTACAAGCCAAGAGGTTCAAGGAATGTAGGAAGGCCAGTGAAAAGATGGACAGAACAACTGTGAGGCGAAACAAGGTAATTTGCCTTGCCCGTGAAGTGAAGAAGGAGAAGAAGAAGAAGAAGAAGACAACATTTCATTCCATCCTTCATTTCTACTAAATATACAGCAATGAGATATTTGCCTGAGTGGCATTTGTTCCTCACTTACCTTACATACAGTAAGTTGTTAGTTGTCAATTAGACAGTGATGCATTGTTAACAACTTGACAAAGGATAATTTCCCTGTCATTAAGAAAATGTACGTCTCATAAAATAAGAAGAGTTTGAATTCCCACATTACTCGCTAGCAATGTGATGTATTGATTAGTGTTTTTATAATTCACCTAATAAACATTGAAATCTTTCGTTTTATACAAATCACTTATTTATGATGTTCTGTGGCGTTCATCATCATTATTATTCTTGGACCAACGGATCTGTGCCCCCGTAAGAAATGCGAACTAAACACTAATTCCGTTTCTGCCTCTGTAAATCATTTCCCTCCCTGCATTCTTGCCTGTCTCTATTTTCTATCTCTCTCTTTCTCCCCTCCCATTACTCACAGTTTTGAGCTTTCTTGCGGGATATTATTTGCACTCACAGTCCAGCGTTGTCAACTCAGTATCAGTATGTTATGTTATATAGTATGTAACTCGAAATTATCATCATTAGCTTAATTCATAAGCATAAATTAGAATTCCTGTATAGTATCGGTATGTTATATAATATGTAAATAAGCCCTGATGAGAAAGAAGGACAGTACATGACTGTGCGTTCATACCTAAAATTCCATAATTTTGTTAGAACTTCAAGATTACGTCCCAAATCTAACCAAATAAGACAGTGAGGTTAAGGAGAAATATTTATGACGAAACATTTATCATAAGTGATGCCACGAGTGATTTCCAAATTATGGAACAATTTACGACTCCCGAAGTGAAGAGTGAATTTATCTAGAGAATTTAGAAATCAAGAGTGGCATTTGTTAGGACTATTTAATGAATAAAATTAAGCTGTTTACTCACAAATCATTACTTCATATAGTTATTTTAAAATATTTATACATTTAATGTAAACAGCGATGTTTGAAAACAAATGAGAAACGATTGGTACGCTTCATCTGCTTCTTTTGTTCATCACTGCAACCAGATAATATTACTTATTGCCAAAGGAACGCAATATTGTAAGAATGCACTCTAGTGGAGAAAAATGAAACACATCAAACTGTATATTAATTCATTTCTGATGTCCTATGACAATTATATTTTTCTGGAATGTTATTACCTGGGAAAAAATAATATAAGAAACTGCAAACAGTGGTTTCTTTTTTTGGTGGTATAATAAATTGTTACAAATGTTTTTAATTAACTCCCGGATGCGCTACATGTTGAAATTCATGCACTATATATACAATCTGGTAGCCGTATTTCTTAGAGAGTCAGTCACTGCAAAATAATGCTATGACATATTCAGAATATTAAAAAGGAGGTGCTTTCTTTATTATGATAAACTTTAGTTGGTAAATTCTAGGCGAAACACGACTGTGATTGGTTGTAAATAAAAAATCATTGAAATGTGATTGGTCATTGTCTCCCATTTGGGGCATGAGTTAAATAGTCTTTAAAAACAACATATGTAGATTCCCTTCACGTAATTTCCATTTAAGTAACAAATACCCACTATTATAATTATATCCATTAATTGTAGAAATTAATCAGTGTCATTAGACCTACTTAAATTAAATCTGAAGAAGTAATATTCAAGAGCCTGACACCGGGGGAAGTTTGGCAACGTCCCTACTCGATCAGTTACAGTGGCTTCTATTTGACGTAGTGGGAGGGGAGCGCGGAGGAATGGTGTGAAAACTGACGTGTACTTTTTGAAGAACGAGGCCAGCGCTACAGGGACACAGATCCGTTGGTCCGAGTATAGTATAACGACTCTTTAAGTGCCGCATGCTCTACTCAAATTACTTCCAATCACCGGTGAGCTGACTTTCCGTGAGCAAGTGCAAAGATCGAATTAGCGACCCGCTAACTGGTCATGCATGAAAGTCGTCGTTTTCGTAATATTGGCAAGAAATTACCCAGAATTCCTCTTCCGTTATTTTCGTCTGCTAGAGGAACGCATTTACGCTTGCGTCCCGCAAATAATTACGTATACGACGACGTCTGCGTCGCGCAATATTACGCCGATTCTCCTGTTCTTCCAGTTGAATTCTTTGGTAGACTGTATCAAATTCTTCTTCTCCGCGTATACCGAAAACATGATCGAAGTCTTCAAGGTCCGACATCCTGGATAAAGCACCAAGGTACGCGGAAAGGTTTTAAACTACATCGGTTACCATTGGGTTGCTCACGATTCGTTTCTCTGCTAAGTCACCTCGCCAAGTAGCTTAGGAATTTCAAGAATTATTATTACATGAGCAGATTTTTGAGTACGAAAAACGTATTTGGATGCAACTTTCTCAGCAGATTACAGGCAGAGAACGACTTTTACGGTCTAATGCGTTCATAGATTCGAGCCTTAGTGTCCTCTGTGACAGCCGCCCAATCATTCCGATCCAATGCCTTCAGTCTCCTTTTTATGCCTGACTTTGTAAGACCAGTCTGCACCATCTTACAAGGGAACTGTCAACCAATGCATACCGAAACCTACCTTTAAATTTCTCCCAGAGAAGCGTTGTAATGTACCAAGGCTATATTAAAAAAAAATCTACCTTTTCTAACCCAAAACACTGAAATCCAGCGCCAAATCTCTCGTTTAACCTTTCGTTTTCACTGCGGCCCGTCACATTTAAATAACTACCCCAAGGGTCCCCTAAGACCTGTTATGGGATCACTCGCCTTTTATGTTCTGATATTATCTGGTCATGAAAATGCACTTGCCACTTTGCAGAGTGATACAGTGTGTCTCTAGTAAGACATGCCCGACACGCGTAAACATATTTTTGTGTGCATTGTTAACATATCGACAACACTTAATAAATTGTATCATTAATTTATACGGCACAGATCTCTTTGATCCATCGATTTACATAAAACCTTGTTCGTAATTGCGTGTAACATTCATAGGAATTCAGTTTGTACAAATATGGATCAAGTGCAATTAACAGACAGTTTAAACATATATAAGAGAACACTGTAGAATGTAGAAAAACTTCTTTTACTTCTGTCAACGTTTGTAGTGGACATTCAATCAACCCTGGCATTTCCTCACTTTTATTATACTACTCACTATTTAGAGTATTTCCCCAGGCACTAACGTGACTGCTAAAAAACTTTGAGATGACTCCAGAATATACCTTCTCTTCTTCTTCAGCTTTTCTCCACCTATAGGTTTGCTGACTTCAGTTTCAATATATTTCTATCATTCCAATCTCCTTCTTCCAAATTCCTATCATCCATTAAAGTTCTGACGTAGGTTTTCTATTTCCATCTTGGTCTGCCACGTTTATTTCTTCCAGGTGGTGACTATTGGTATATATTTTGACCATCTTTCATCTTCCATTATCTGTACATGGCCATACCATTTAATAGTTTGATTTTCAATCCTCTTAACAGATGTGGTGACATTCATTTATCTCCAAAGGAATTCATTTCCTGTTTTACCCTGTCTTGTTTTTTGAAGGCTTCTTCTAAAATAATCAAATTCAACTGTTCTAACTTTATTCTTTTACAATTCCGTCAATACCAAGTTTCACTTGCATATGACAAAATATTCTGTATTATGCTTTTATAAATTTTCATTTTAGTTTCCTTTGTAATAATTTTATTCCAAATTATTCTATGTAATGTCTTTGCAATTTTTTTATTTTCTCTGTTTCGACTATGAGGTCATCCACATTCTTTCCCAAATACATATATTGTGTTTTCTGTAAATTTATATTCTGTCCCCATTTGTTATATTCTTCCATTAGTTTTGGATATTTTTAGGATGGAAAAATTCATGGATAAACTCCTCCGAGAGAGATTTTAAACTGTGGGTCCCAAATCTGAAGATTTTGAACTGTGGGTCGCATGTCTGAAGATTTTGATCTGTGGGTCTCAAGTCTTAAGATTTTGAATTGTGGGTCCCAAGTCTGGAGATTTTGAACTGTGAGTCCCAAGTCTGGAGATTTTGAACTGTGGGTCCCAAGTCTGGAGATTTTGAACTGTGGTTCCCAAGTCTGGAGATTTTGAACTGTGGTTCCCAAGTCTGGAGATTTTGAACTGTGGTTCCCAAGTCTGGAGATTTTGAACTGTGGTTCCCAAGTCTGGAGATTTTGAACTGTGGTTCCCAAGTCTGGAGATTTTGAACTGTGGTTCCCAAGTCTGGAGATTTTGAACTGTGGTTCCCAAGTCTGGAGATTTTGAACTGTGGTTCCCAAGTCTGGAGATTTTGAACTGTGGTTCCCAAGTCTGGAGATTTTGAACTGTGGTTCCCAAGTCTGGAGATTTTGAACTGTGGTTCCCAAGTCTGGAGATTTTGAACTGCGGTTCCCAAGTCTGGAGATTTTGAACTGCGGTTCCCAAGTCTGGAGATTTTGAACTGCGGTTCCCAAGTCTGGAGATTCTGAACTGTGGTTCCCAAGTCTGGAGATTTTGAACTGTGGTTCCCAAGTCTGGAGATTTTGAACTGTGGTTCCCAAGTCTGGAGATTTTGAACTGTGGTTCCCAAGTCTGGAGATTTTGAACTGTGGTTCCCAAGTATGGAGATTTTGAACTGTGGTTCCCAAGTATGGAGATTTTGAACTGTGGTTCCCAAGTCTGGAGATTTTGAACTGTGGTTCCCAAGTATGGAGATTTTGAACTGTGGTTCCCAAGTATGGAGATTTTGAACTGTGGTTCCCAAGTCTGGAGATTTTGAACTGTGGTTCCCAAGTCTGGAGATTTTGAACTGTGGTTCCCAAGTCTGGAGATTTTGAACTGTGGGTCCCAAGTCTGGAGATTTTGAACTGTGGGTCCCAAGTCTGAAGATTTTGAACTGTGGGTCCCAAGTCTGAAGATTTTGAACGTTGGATAGATGGAGTGAGGAGAAGTATGGAAGCTAGAGATTAGAGGGATCTCTGGCAACAAATCACTTTAGGTTGAAGGAGAAACACACTATTGTTGAATAATTCTAATATATGAATGTAGGTCCCTCCATGGTATCTTTACCTTGTTGTGGTGGAGTGGCTTGCGTGCTTAAATGATCCTGAGAGCTATGCCGGCGGTAGCATTGCTGCCGATAGGGTTACCCATGCCGGACTGGTCGAAGGTGATAAGCCAGACGAAAAAAGTACCTTGGGCGAAAGAGTGACAATCTTTCACCTTAAAAATACAACCGTCAAGAAATGCGGACATGGGTTCATCTGGGGTAAAATTTTCCGGAGGTCAAATAGTCCCCCATTCGGTTCTCCGGGCGGGGACTACTTCAGGGAACCCATGCCAAAGACAACATTAACTATGATTTGAGGGAAGTAGATTATACAGGGAATGATTGGAAAGCATTAGCTCAGGATAGGGATGTATGGAGAGCTTATGTCCGCGCGGCCATGAACCTTCGGATTCGATAGTGCCAGTGAGTAAGTGAGTAAGTAAGTATATGAATGTAGGTATGTCTTTTATACTCTTCTAAACCATTCGACCGATCTTCATGAAAATTTGTATATACAGGTTGTCAGATGCGGAGAGTGTTTAGCCGTTTTCTATTATGTTCTAAAATCATTAGGTATAGGAGCTCACCTGAAACGAAAATTTAAAAATCGCTCTAGCGATCACATTTTTCGAGTATATTCTATGAAAATAAACTGAGGTAGGTATTATCAAAAAGTGAACTACATGGTCTTTATAGGAAGCCAGGTATAATGAGAACAGTTAAGTCTCGTAGACTGCGTTGGGCAGGACATGTGGCACGAATGGGGAAGGGAAGACATGCATGGAAGTTTCTTGTAGGAAAACCAAAGAGAAAACACCCAGTTGGTAGACCAAGAATGAGGTGGGAGAATAACTAACTATGATTTGAGGAAAGTAGATTTTACTGGGGATGACTGGAAAACATTGGCTCAGGATAGGGGTGTATGGAGAGCTTATGTCTGCGCGGTCATGAATCTACGGGTTCGATAGAGTCAGTGAGTTAGTTTGGTATTATAAAAAATGTGCGAATTCATACCGTTAGAACTGGTACTTCAACTCCGAAATTAAAAACTGAATAAACAACTGGACCTATTTAATTAAATTTACTGTGGGAGGAAACACAATGAGGTATTTATATTAATAAATGAGTTGGAGAAAATGTTTTAACATCTCACCTCACAAAGTTGCATTTCTTCACGATACCGGTTTCAAAAGTATAGTATTACTTCCATCTTCAGTCAAATTCCAACTGTTGAAAATTGAGGTAATACTATACTTTTGAAACCGGTACCGTGAAGACACGCAACTTTGTGAGGTGAGATGTTAAAACATTTTTCTCCAACTCATTTATTAACTGGACCTATTTTGATTAAATGTTTTGTGTGTGTTTGAGTGGGTCCCTGGATGGTTTACGTAGATTCACAAGCGGACCGGTACAAGGCGCTGCGATCGGGTTATGAGAATTTTTATGTCTAATGAGTAGTCATCTGCATTACCGACATATTCCGCGCGACAACAATGTGTAGTCATAATGCAAGCTTCTTGAGTCAGAACAGATGACAGTGAGAAGCAATTTTTTGCGAATTATTAATTAATGAATTTCACGGTAAAAATGTAACATATTTTTATCGTCCGGCCATGACAGGAGAATTGAATGTTCAGGCAGTACACAGTCTATCGGATACGCTGATAAAAATTATTATTATTATTATTATTATTGTTACTACTACTTCTACTACTACTACTACTACTACTACTACTACTACTAATGTCCACTATCAACCACTCTTTTTAACATTTATTTTGCCGACATGATAAGATCATGGAAGCAAATGACCACTGGAGGAATTAACTTAGGAAATATACTAATAAAAATAGTAGCCTTTGCAGATGACCAGATTTTAATAGCAAAAACAGAGGACGAACTACAAAGATTGCTATACAAACTAAATGAAATATAAAAAAGATACAACATGGAAATATCATCAGAAAAATAAGAAAACAATGGCCTTCAAGGGCGCTCATCCAGTTCGCAGAAAGATAATGTTAGAAAATAAACCAATAGAACAAATGGTAAGATATAACTTCCTAGGTTGCGAAATATCATAAACAGCGGAAACAGATATAAATAACAAACTAAATAAGTTTAATTATATATCAGGAACACTAAAAAAAACTTTGAAAAATAAAGCCAGGAAAGACTCTATAATGAAATTATACAAGACAATGGCAGTGCCTGTTATTGATCCGAAACATGCACAGTGACAACACAAAAATCTGCCAAAATACAAGCTGCTGAAATGAAATTTCTCAGACCAATAGCAGGATATCAAAGAACAGACAAAAAACATAACGCAGAAATAAGACAACAACTAAAAGTAGATGAATTAAACACAACAATAGAGAAATACAGAACAAACTGGAAAGAACACTTGGCAAGGATGACTGAGAATAGAATACCAAAAGCAGCATACAGCTATTCACGAGGAAGAAGAAGTTTGGGAAGACCAAAGAAAAGATGGAAACAGCAGCAATTTGGAGCCGGAACAGATTAGCAAATAAGTCTAAACCGTGAAGAAGAAGAAGAAGACTAATGGGAGCAACTGTATGGCATTAACATATATTATTGAACGCGGGCTAATTGTGTATTGATAAAAAAATGTTGCACCAAAACAAGATAGACGTTATAACTCGAACAATGTACAGTGCACAAACTAAAGTGGCAAGTTTATTGTAATGAGACTGTACTCTGAGGAAGATTCCTCCCACACAAATGTTAATTTCAGTGTTTATGGCTTTCATTCCCCAGTGGACATGATATTGCAGGCATTTTGATGGAGTCGGTACCTTTCATGCTCCAGCTGTCCATTGTATTCCTGTTTCAATATGGAGCACGCGTGAGACACGAAAAACATTAACATTTCTGCAAATCAAACTACACCAATGTAAACATTTAAAATATGCAACAGTAACAAATACAAAATTAACATGAGCATAAACAGGGTGCCACAGTGTTTGTAACACAGCACACAAGTGCAATATCTCCGTCCAAGTAAACAATACGCTGTCTAAACAAATATTGGTTTTCAAAAATATTTTGAGATAGAGACAAATATTACTCCGTCCCACATTTTTGGTATTATATTCTTTAGAGGCTGTAGAAATTCATTAAATAATGGAAATGGACAGCTAATTACAAATGAGGGAAATTTTGAGGAAGTGGCTGAATTCAAATACCTAGGAACAATAATCACAAATAGGAATGAGATGCACAAAGAAATCACACATAGGCTCAATTCTGGAAATGCGTGCTATTATGTATTGCAGAGACTCATGATGTCCCAACTCCTTTCAAAAAACGTTAAACTGAAAATATATAAAACTATTATTCTACCAGTTATATTATATGGATGCGAAACATGGACTCTTACCTTAAGGGAGGAAAGGAGATTACAAGTATTTGAGAATAAAGTACTTAGGACAATTTTTGGACCAAAGAGAGATGAACAGACAGGCGAATGGAGAAGACTACATAACAATGAACTACATGGTCTTTATAGGAAGCCAGATATAATAAGAACAGTTAAGTCTCGTAGACTGCGATGGGCAGGGCATGTTGCACGTATGGGGAATGAAAGACTTGCATGGAAGCATCTTGTAGGAAAGCCAGAGGGAAAACGCCCAGTTGGTAGACCAAGAATGAGGTGGGAGAATAACATTAACTATGATTTGAGGGAAGTAGATTATACAGGGAATGATTGGAAAGCACTAGCTCAGGATAGGGATGTATGGAGAGCTTATGTCCACGCGGCCATGAACCTACGGGTTCGGTAGTGCCAGTGAGTAAGTAAGTAAGAGGCTGAAGAAGGCCTACAACTCAATGCTATTAATAACTGTTACTTCTTGCTATGGCAGGTCTTTCACTGCAATCATAGTATTTTCATGCAATGCTTTGCAGCTATTCAAGGGAATTATAGGTGTGGCAGTTTCCCGTTGCTTTTCGCACCGGTGAAAGATGATAATGAAGCCCAGGCGATTTTCGAGGACCTTTCAGAACATAAAGATACCTGACATTTATCTTATAGGTGAGGAGAAAGAAACCTGACCCGAGAAGTTTGTCCCGACCGGGAATCGAACCCTGGCCGATGTAATATTATTAGGCGATAGCGAGGAGATAGGCCTACTAAGGAGCAACACACATTATATTGAGTAACACAAAGAAATTGGGACTGGAAGTAAATATAAATAAAACTAAATATATATCCATACGTATAAATACATGGGATTCGGCCGTGGTGGACTAGTGGTTATGCTCCTTGCCTCTGGTCCCGAGGATCGCGGGTTCAAACCCGGCCGGGGTAGATGGATTTTTTTAGGATGGAATAATCCAAGGAGCAAGTCCTCCGGGAGGGACTTCAAGCCGTGGGTCCCGAAACTGAAGATTTTCAGGCTCGTAAAAGATCCTTAAGCCTGAAAAAAAGGCCTCAACAACATTTACCGAATTTTCCGTCCTAGTACTACCTTGGTTTCCTAGATGTCAAAATGAGGCAGAACGCTGACCACGGACCACTCAAATGACATCTGTACGAAAACAAGTGTAACTAAATTAGTATGGTTCAAATTCTTCCCTGTAGGGGGAGAGCGCCTAAATATCTGTTAAGGGAAAACATGGGCTTACAAGAAGATAAATACATGGAAATGGGTACTTAATGACAAATGAGGAAACTTTTGAAGAAGTGGCTGAATTCAAATACCTAGGAACAATAATCAGAAATAGGAATGAGATGCACAAAGATATTAAACATAGGCTCAATTCTGGAAATGTTCCCAGGGATGGAACCTGGGTTTTTAAGGTGCATGTTTTGGAATTACAAGGACTCTTGTCACAAATTCTCTAAAAAAACATTAAACTGAAAAAAATATAGAACTCTTATTCGTCCAGTTATGGTCTATTATATGGATGGGAAACATGGACTCGTACTTTAAGGGAGGAGAAAATATTACGAATATTTGAGAATAAAGATCTTAGGAAATGTTTTTTTTTTAGTCCCGCGCCGTAGCTGAGCGGTTAAGGTAGGAAGCCTTGGCGCAGAGCTACGGGACTTGCGCTGGTTCGAGTCTCCATGGGGGAAGAAATTTTCTCATGGTATTTCGGCCAGTATGGGACCGGTGCCTACCCAGCATCGTGAGGCAATTGGGTAGCTACAATAAGTAGCGGCTCCAGGTTGAGGAACCAGCTATAACGGCTGGGGGACTCGACATGCTAACCACATGTCACCCCTACACTGGCTGTTGATCATCTACCTCTGTGATTGACACATGTGGATGTGAAGGGCCAGCAGCCGGCTGGTAAAAGGGCAACCGCTGAAAAGTGGAAAGACCCTCAATCGGGAGGAAATGTTTTTACGAAAGAGAGATGAACATTCAGGCGAATGGAGAAGACTTCATAACAGTGAGCCACATGTTATTTATAGGAAACGAGATATAATAACAGTGAAGTCTCATAGATTGCGATTGGCAGGACATGTCACCAATTAGGTATAAAAGAGGTGCATGGAAGCTTCTTGTAGGAAAACCAGAGGGAAAACATCCTATAGGTAGACCAAGGATGAGGTGGGATAATAAAAAAAACTCCTGGCGCGACAGGCCTAGAAGGCCCTTAGCCTACTAGCCGGCTGCTGGCCTCACATCCACAAGTGTTAATTACAGAGATAGCTGATCATCAGCCAGTGTAGGGGTGGGTCATGTGGTCAGCATGTCGAGTCCCCCAGCCGTTATAGCTGGTTTTATCAACCTGGAGCCGCTATTTCTTGTAGCTACCCAAATGCCTCACGATGCTTGGTAGGCACCGGTCCCATATTGGCCGAAATATCATGAGAAAATTTCTTCCCCCATGGAGACGCGAACCAGCGCAAGTCCCGTAGCTCTGCGCCAACGCTTCCTACCTTAACCACTCAGCTGCGACGCGGGACAGGCGGGATAATATTTACCATATTTTGAGGAATGTATATTATACAGGGGATGATTGGAAAACATTAGCTAGGGATACAGATGTGTGGAGTACTTATTTCCGAGCGGCCATGGACTTATGGGTTTGATAGTGCCAGTGAGTGAGCTAGTTTTACTTCTCAATTTAAACTATGGATTTCACGCGCATCGCATAAATCATATAATTACCATCGGTCGCTTTTCTAATTCATCTACGAATACTTCTTAAAATTCAGTTATCGATATTTCAGAAATAGTCCACCGCTGTGGTCTCGAGGTAGCGTGCTGCCTTGTCACACTGCGGGCCTGGGTTCGATCCCCGGTCGGGACAAGTTTCCTTAGTGAGTTTTTTTCAGAGTTTTTCCTCACCTGTAAGATAAATGTCAGGAAGCTTTAAGGCCCAAACGGTTCCCGAACACCATCTGGCCATCATTATCATCAATATCATATTCGCCTAATTAGCTTAAGTTTAGTTTTAAGGTCTCTCCTGGCGCATCATTACCAGCATCATCAACTCTCATATCATCGGGGTAGTGTAACACCGCCTTCCAGGCGCCCCAACCCCAGAAGTGTTTTACAAGTACGCCATGCCAGGAGCGAACACCAAAAATGTCGAAATAACAACCTGGGGCATTTGAAAAAAATATATATATTTAAGAAATTATATAGCGTATAAAATCTAGTTCCTAGAGATAAATTGACTCATCCCTTCAAAAACCAGGTAAGTAAATTTTTAATTTATTTTTTCTTTATGTATGTATATATATATATATATATATATATATATATATATATGTATCCATCCATAGTAATTCTGCCCGAAGGCAGGTCCTTCACTGCAATCATAGCATTTTCATGCTATGCTTGCAGCTTTACTTGGGAGTTGTAGGTGTGGTAGCTTTCCGTTGCTTTCCAGACCGGTGAAGGATGATGATGATAATGAGAAGGATGATGATGATGATGGCCATATGATTTCGGGGACCGTTTGGGCCTTAAAATTTTCCTGACATTTGTCTTACAGGTGAGGAAAAACACCTATAAAAAACCTCACCCAGATAAACTGCCCCAACCGGGGATCGAACCCGGACCCGCTGCGTGACAAGGCAGCACGCTACCTCGAAACCACAGCGGTGGAATAAATAAATAAATAAATAAATAAATAAAATATATATCCCTATCCTTAGCTAATGTTTTCCAATCATCCCCTGTATAATCAGCTTCTTATGGTAAATACGATTTATTCGTATTATTATCGCACCTCATTCTCGGTCTACCAACTGGGCGTTTTCCCTCTGGTTTTCCTACAAGAAGCTGCGAATCACCTCTTTTATCCCCATTCGTACCATATGTCCTGCCCATCGCTGTCTACGAGACCTAACTCTTCTCATTGTATTTTGCTATAAAAGACAATTTTATATTAGACAGTTTAAACAATTTTTGTTTTATATAAGTTTAAAAGGGAGGAAGTTAACTGAAAAAAAAACAGATATCGACCTATTCTGTTTGTGCCAGTTTTGAACTTACCTGGACTTTCCCAGGGATGAGTGAATTAAGTAGTCCCGCGCCGTAGCCAAATGGTTAAGGCAAGAAGCCTTGGCGCAGAGCTACAGGACTTGCGCTGATACCAGTCTCCATGGGGGAAAACATTTTCTCATGGTATTTCGACCAGTATGGGACGGATGTCCACCCAGCATCGCGAGGCATTTGGGTAGCTACAATTAATAGCGGCTCCAGGTTGAGAAAATCAGCTATAACGACTGGGGGACCCGAAATACTGACCACATGTCACTCCTATACTGGCAGGATGATCGTCTACCTCTGTGATTAACACATGTAGATGTGAGGTCAGTAGCCGGCTGGTATGTCAAGGGCCTTCTAGGTCTGTCTCGCTATGGAGTAGGAGCGTGAATTAAGTCCTTCATTTTTCACATTCCTACAGGAGGAAAAGTACTACATTCATTGTTGTTTGCAGATGATCAAATAATTTTTGCAGGGGATGAAGATGATATGAAATATATGATAAATAAACTAATGGAAGAATATAAAAAAATAGGGACTGAATATACATTTACAGAAAACAGAATATATGTGTTTGTGAAAGGATGTGAATGACCTCATACCTGAAACAGGGGGGAAAAAAGTGAATTTTTTTAAATATCTTGGGTCAATAATTACAAGTTTTGGTACCTGTGAGAGAGATGTACAGACTAAAATTGCAATGACAAAAAATGCAACCAAGACATTACATGGAATAATTTAGAACAAAAATATTACAAAGGAAACTAAAATGAAAATTTATAAGAGCATAATATAGAATGTTTTGTCATATGGAAGTGAAACTTGGTCTTTGACGGAATTACAAAAGAATAAAATTAGAACAGTTGAATTTGATTATTTTAGAAGATGCCTCCAAAAAAAAAAAAAAAAAAACACAGGATAAAATAAGAAATGAATTCCTTTGGAGACAAATGAATGTCACCACATCTGTTGTTAAGAGGATTAAAAATCAAACGCTTAAATGGTATGGCCATGTACAAAGAATGGAAAATGAAAGATGGCCAAAAATATATATACCAATGGTCACCCCTTGGAAGAAATAAACGTGGCAGACCAAGATGTAAATGGAAAACCTACGTCAGAACCATAAAGGATGATAGGAATTTGGAAGAGGGAGATTGGAATGATAGAGATAAATGGAAACTGAAGACGGCAAACCTATAAGTGGGGGAAAGCCGAAGAAGAAAATTTTTTCACAGAAGCTGTAGCCCAAATTCCTACCTGTCATTTTCCTTATACTTGAATATATCTTGTAATTTATCAATCAGTAAAATTGATGTTCCCAAAGATGTGTTTTGGAATTAGAGTTGTGTGTACTGGGATTTAAATCAGGAGCAGTAGTGAACAATGCACATTAACATATGTACGTGGGTGATGTACATTTGTTCCTGTAATTGTCTTCTTTCCTCTCAAGAAAACAAAAGGTCGAATCTACATAATGCAACTAGTTATGCTAAATTTATGGAACGTACCGACAGCTACGTATGATCACTTGTGTTCCGATGTTTATCATTATGATAAAAATGCAATATGACTTTTAAATAGCTAATATCCATTGACCCCGGCCAGGTTTGAACGCGCGATCCCGGGTCGAGAGGAAACAATTTATACCGGTTCCTAATATAGACGTCCGTCGCCGTGGCGTGGTCGGTAGAGTCCCTACCTTCCACTCCGGCGACCCGGGTTCGATTCCCGGCGGGGTAGGGGATTTTAAATATCCAACTTGGGTCTGGGCGTGTGTCCTGTCTTGTGTTCGTATGTGTGAATAAGATAAAAAGGTTAACAAAGGTAAAACAATAAGGAAGAACAGTGTAAACGAAGGAAAACTAGAAAGAAAGGGGGAAAAAAAAAACATGTTATCGTCCACCGCTGTGGTCTCGAGGTAGCGTGCTGTCTAGTCACGCAGCGGGCCCGGGTTCGATTCTCGGTCGAGACAGGCTCCTGGGTGAAGTTTTTTTCGGGGTTTTTCCTCACCTGTAAGACAAATGTGAGGAAGCTTAGGGCCCAACGGTCCCCGAAAATCATCCGGCCATCATCATCATCCTTCAGCGGTGTGGAAATCAATGGGAAGCTACCACACCTATAATTCCCTAGTAAAGCTGCAAAGCATAGCATGAAAATGCTATGATTGCAGTGAAAGACCTGCCTTCGGGCAGAATTACTATGGATCAAATATTGTTATCAACGGTAATACAGGAGTTTCATGGGGGGAAAAATTGTCATGGAATTTCGACCGGTATGGGACCGGTGCCCACCCAGCATCGTGAGGCATTTGGGTGGCTACAGTAAGTAGCGACTCCAGGTTGAGAATACCAGCTATAACGGATGGGGGACCCGACACGCTGACCACATTCCACCCCTACACTGACTGGATAAAGCGATGTTTTTGATAAACAGGCGAATAAACCTTTGCCAAATTCCTTAAAATAATTCACCAAATAAGTCTGCCTCTGTGATTAACACATGTAGATGTGAGGCCAGCAGCCGGCTGGTAGGACAAGGGCCTTCTACGCCTGTTGCGCTTGGAGGTAATACAAGAGTTATCTTAAGATGTTAAATATAAAATTGGTACCTGGTAAGTCGGGCATCCTCAAGTAAATTATTAAATAGTTCTAATTTGGAGGCCCTTCAAAATCAATGTTTAATCTATGTAATAATTTAATTACGATTGACTTACCACGTACCAATTTTATTATTGACATCTTATTACGTAATATGAATTTCAAAAGTGTTAAGAGTTATCTTGTCGGTAATTTGATTAAAGTGAATTGTGTAAAGAATTGTATAAAGAAATTAAATGTTGCGTGATTTAAAAAAAAAACTGTAGATCTATTATTATTATTATTATTATTATTATTATTATTATTATTATTATTATTGTTAACACCAACAATAATGCTTTATTTATTCTGGCAGAGTTAAGACTATAAGGCCTTCTCTCCCACTCAACCAGCGAAAACATACAAATATAGATGTACAATTAAATTGTATATAACAATATTGAAATCTATTATCGTACCTATCTATAATAAAAGAGAGAAAACCGATTGCAAGACCTACAAGGGTATCGCATTACTATCAACATCCTACTAAATTCTTACAATTTTATTAGTAAAAAACAGATTTACTCCCTATATTGATGACATAATAGGAGATCATCAATGTGGATTTAGAAGAAACAGACCTACAACTGATCAGCTTTTTTAGTATAAGACGGATTAAAAAAATGAACGGTTTATAATGGCATTGTTGCATCAACTATGTGTAGAGTTCAAAGAGGCATACGATTCAATTATGAAGGAAAAGTTATGTAGTATTCTTTTGAGAATTTTTCATGGGAATCTATCGTGTGTCATTCATTTTGCACGACCATATAATTTTAATTGATTTTGTGAAGTCCATAATTTAAGTTGGAAGATTAATAATTTATTTAATTACACTGTTTATTATTATTATTATTATTATTATTATTATTATTATTATTATTATTATTATTATCATTATTATCATTATTATTATCATTATTATTATATGATTATTATTATTATCATTATTATCAATATTATTATTATATGATGATGATTATTATTATTGTATTATCATTATTATTGTAATTATAGTTTTATTATTAATTTATCATTATCATTGGTTACTGCTATTATTATAATTTTTATTATTATTATTTTTTGTTATTATTATTAACTTCATTATTATCATTATTATTATTATCATTATTATTATTGATATTATTATTATCATTATTATCATTATTATTATTATTATTATTATTATTACTACTATTATTTTATCATTATCACTGCTATTATTATTGTAGTTTTATTTATTATTATTATATTATTATTATTATTATTATTATTATTATTATTATTATTATTATCATTACCATTATCATCGTGTAAAGTGTTGTTGAGGCAGGTCACGTCGAGTGCACATGGGCTTGACGTATTGTATTGAATTTTGTGCTCCATACAAATGTTACCGTCGTCTTCATTTACGTTAGTTTTGTCTACAGGTTGACTCATAAATCTCTGCACCACTATTCCAACTACATCCTATCTGCTTGCAGTGGTTCAACAATATTTATGTTTGGCCTGGTTAATAATGTTCATTGACATGTGACAAGTGAATATTCTATCTTTTCAAACAGGGAAGGCGTGCTAAATTTAGGATTGTTAAGCATATGTGATGTAAAGGGTAGAGTTACATAAATACGCAGACTAAAATATGAATCTCTTGATATAAATGTGATCAAAATTTAAACTTTAAGTCACAAAATAATAGTATTGTGTTATATTTGTTTATCATCTGCAACAGGGTATGGTCATCTGAGCCATTTCGTCTCAAAGTATTGTTTACGCCATATGTTGAAAGTTCGAACTATGTATGTATGAATATATATATTGCAGATTTTCGTGGATATAAGTATGAATAAGAAAGTTTTCTTGGGTTTTCCGCGTCTTGGATTCAAGTTCGGCCTCTGGCCACTGATTCCGACGTTTCGGCATGATCCCACATGTCATTATCAAGGAATGATAAGTTCGAGCCATAGGTTTAGGTCTTTTACAATAAAATACATAGAGTTTTCGCTGTGGTCCGTTTCTGAAGGCGTACACCCATAAGAACTAAACCTTGGATTGGTGTATGTCTTCGGAAACGGACCACAGCGAAAACTCTATGTATTTTATTATAAAATACCTAAACCTGTGACTCTAACTTATCATTCCTTCGGAATCAGTGGCCAGAGGCTGAACTTGAATCCAAGACGCGGAAAACCCAAGAAAACTTTAATATTCATACATATATATATTGTAGTGTAGAGGAAGGGTCGTTAATAAGTGCTCAGTACGTGTGAAAAGACGCCCTGAATCTCCTATTTAACCCTACGTCGGTTAGGCGGACCAGGTAAAGACACTGATACTCATTTGTTAGTTGTGTTGTTTCATTGGGAATGCACCTGAAGAGGGTAGGAGAGGTCGTCTTTTCACACCCATTGGAACAGGCCTGGTGTAAAGCAGTTTTACATATTCTCGAGTCTGCTATTTGCCTCTACTGTATATTTAATTCTTTAATTCTTCTCAATGCCTATGTTCCTTTTGTGGCGTAGTAATTTGTAACCTGTTACAAGTCTGAGAAATCTCATTTCAGATGATTCGATTTGTTTTAACTGGTATGTTGTTAAGGTCAGCATTTACTTCCATATATTTATATAGGCCTGTACATTTAACGATGCATTACTTTATAATTATTGTAGGTAACATTATATTTAAATACTTTTTTTTTAGCAAACATGACTACACAATTACGTGTAACTATTTTCTCAGACGCTTATTTTAGGCTTGAAGTTTTTTAAGTGACGTAAATTTGCTCCCTTTCTGAAGGAAGTCATACTCTTCGTTAGACATAAAAATTCCAAACTCCAAGCGCGACAGGCCTAGATGGCTCTTGACCTACCGTCCGGCTGCTAGCCTTTCATCCACATGTGTTAATCACACAAAGAATCATCTAGCCAGTGTAGGGGTAACATGTGGTCAGCATGTCGGGTCTCCCAGCCGTTATAGCTGGTCTTCTCAACCTGGAGTCGCTACTTATTTTAGCTACCCAAATGCCTCACGATGCTGGGTGAGCAAGAAATAGCATAAACAAGTTCTAAGAGTATTATTATTTTTATATTTTATACTTTTAAGCGTAATGGTTAAGGCACTGCGCTACAAACCGGAAGATTGAGGCTTCGAGTCCCGGCGGGGTCAGGATTTTTAAACTGACCCAAACCTTCTGGTGGCACTATGGCCCTGGGGTCAATTCAGCCTCTAACTGAAATTAGTACCGGACGCTTGTTCTGGGGTAAAGGCGGCGTCACGCAGGGCTGACAACCCGGCTGACACCAAGTGCCGATTGTCTAGAAAAAGTGGGAGCCTTAACCTTCTACTACCCCAAGGGCCTCCTGAGGCCTATAGTGGGATCACTTCACTTTATTTGTAAAGTCAATATTTTAATGAAGTTATAGGTGTATATGTTATTATTATTGTTATTATTTCTTTGAGCAGAGCATGAAGAAAAGAAAGAGGGTATGGAAGCTTCTTGTAGGAAAACTAGAGGGAAAACGTCCACTTGATGGTCCAAAAATGTGGTGGGAGAATAACATTAGCCTGTAAATTGTAGGGGGATGATTGAAAAAAAAACCTGTCTCATGATAGGTATGTTTGGAGAGCTTATGTCCGCGCAGCTATGAACCTTCGGATTCGATAGTGCCAGTGAATTAGTTATTTTAAATAGTTCCAGAGAAAATTGTACCTAATTTTGGTTAATTTAACAATACGGGATACGCTTTTGTCACTCCACATGGGTCTGACTTTTCGTATTGCCCAGGTGTTTACAGCGGTTATGTCTTCATGTCAGGGAATATTCTAGAAATGTGGTAAACGTGGTGAATAGAGAAACTGTTTTTGAATCACAGTGTGTGTATGTAAAGGTAAATGCGAGACCACACACACACATTTGACAGTTTGTGATTGAGACGTCCCAGCGATCTGACATGAGCATAATGTGCGTCTGACCAGCCGCGTTTATTCTTGAGACTTCATTCATTTTTATAAAACCACCGACCGTCTGCCTTTACTTCACCTTATCTTCCCAAGCTATGTGCCTATATAAAAATCTTCTTTATTAGGGATCTCTCTAAAACAGAGTAGTTATCCTACAACCCATTACAAATTGTACTCCTCCATAAATTCCTATATTTCTCACATTGCTGTTATTAACATAGTTCATTACACGCTAAATTGGGACTGGAAGTAAATATCAATAAAACTAAATGTATGGTCACACATAGAAATACATTATATAATGGAAATGCACAGCTAATGGCAAATGAGGGAAATTTTGAGGAAGTGGCTGAATTCAAATACCTAGGAACAATAATCACAAATAAGAATGAGATGCAAAAAAAATTAAACATAGGCTCAATTCTGGAAATGCGTGTTATTATGCATTACATAGATTTTTGACTTCTCAACTCCTTTCAAAAAAACGTTAAACTGAAAATATATAAAACTATTATTCTACCAGTTATATTATATGGGTGCGAAACATGGACTCTTACTTTAAGGGAGGAAAGGAGATTACAGGTATTTCAGAATAAAGTTCTTAGGAAAAATTGTCCCGCGCCGTAGCCGAGCGGTTAAGGTAGGAAGCCTTGGCGCAGAGCTACGGGACTTGCGCTGGTTCGAGTCTCCATGGGGGAAGAAATTTTCTCATGGTATTTCGGCCGGTATGGGACCGGTAGCCCACCCAGCATCGTGAGGCAATTGGGTAGCTACAATAAGTAGCGGCTCCAGGTTGAGGAACCAGCTATAACGGCTGGGGGACTCGACATGCTAACCACATGTCACCCCTACACTGGCTGTTGATCATCTACCTCTGTGATTGACAGATGCGGATGTGAAGGGCCAGCAGCCGGCTGGTAAAAGGGCAACCGCTGAAAAGTGGAAAGACCCTCAATCGGAGGAAAAATTTTGGACCAAAGAGAGATGAACAGACAGGTGAATGGAGAAGACTGCATAACAATTAATTACATGGTCTTTATAGGAAGCCAGATATAATGAGAACAGTTAATCTCGTAGACTGCGATGGGCAGGACATGTGGCACGAACGGAAAATGAAAGATGTGCTTGGAAGCTTCTTGTAGGAAAACCAAAAGGAAAACGCCCAGTTGGTACACCAAGAATGAGGTGAGAAAATGACATTGACTATGATTTGAGGGAAGTAGATTATACAGGGAATGACTGGAAAACATTGGCTCAGGATAGGGATGTATGGAAAGCTTATGTCCGCGCGGCCATGAACCTACGATAGTGCCAGCGAGAGAGTTCATTACACGCTTTGTTGGTTTGACCTGTATCTATCTATGTAACGGAATCTTTCAACAAACTTTTTGATTGGAAGTCAAATATACTTAATATATTAGATAAATAATATAATTATATTAACAACAATGGATCGACTTGAAACTTTGTTTTCTTGTAAATGACCAATGACAATACAATACTTTCATAATATTTTTCTAAGATCCTGGCCAGCATCATCAGGACATCAAACAAATAAAGACCGGTATAATAGGTTGCGGACGTATCAACTTTTTTGTCTATCGTTGTGGTAGCTCAGTTGGTAGAGTGGTGGACTGTAGAATATAATTTCAGTAATCCATAAACATATAGGCCTATTGGTAAAAGTAAAGTCTCTAAGAAAAAAACTTAAAACTATAAAAAACACCCACGCTTTTGATGGTAACATTATTTTCTTTTTGTAGATAACTCTTAAGTTTTATTTTAGATGTGTTGGAGATGATTTTTTTGTTGACCACTTTAATTTTTTCCCAAACGTGTTGGAAATTAGAATTATTTTTCATTTTTTAGTTCGGTTTTATAATAAAGCGTGTTGTTTTAGTTTTTTAAACTATTATTTATTTATCATAAGGCGGGGAGCTGGCCCCAACCTGGAGGACCAGACGATTTTTGTTCAAGGTTTTCTTTCTCTAGCCTATGACAAACCAAAGCCTCCCTACCAGGCAGCAGTTGCCGTATCCTGGCAAGGAGCCATAATGCGGGCTAGGAGGTGTTACTCTTCCATCACTCCCAATTTCTCCTGGCTTGTGAAAGGTAGAGCCTCCTAGTTCTCAAAAATGAGTTAAGTTGGCTGGGTAATAATAATAATAATAATAATAAAATAATAATAATAATAATAATAATAATAATACTATTTCTGTTTTTATTAACCACTAAATTAACAATGACAAATATAAACTAAAATTAAATAAAGACTATATAGCAGAAATGTGAAAAGTATATTGTTATATCTGTATGAGACTTGGAAGGGCACAATCGCATTATGTAGAAAATTGCAAGTACATAGGGCCTATATATAGATGCCTGAAGGATCTGGTGGCCAAGAACCATATCAAACGAGGAATTGTGGAGGACTATTTAACTCATACCCCAAATGGTAATCAATGACCAATCACATTTCAATGATTTTTCATTTACAACCAATCACAGTCGTGTTTCGTCTCGAATTTATCAACCGAAGTTTATCATATTGGAGAAAGCTGCTCCTTTTTAACATTCTAAATAGGTCGTAGCATTATTTTGCAGTGACTGACCCTGTAAGAAATACGGCTATCAGATTGTATATATAGTGCATGAATGTCAGCAGATAGCGCATGCGGGAGATAATATAAAAACATTTGTAGCAATTCATTATACCACAAAAAAAACCACTGTTTGCACTTTCTTACACGAATTATTTTCCAGGATACGACGTTGCAGAAAAATATAATTGACATATTTACATCATAGGACATCAGAAATGAATTAATACCTATAATGTTCGTTATAAATTTCTCCACTAGGGTGCATTCTTACAATATTGCGATCCTTTGGCAACAAATAATATGATCTGGTTGCAGTGATGAACAAGCGTACCTATCGTTTCTCATTTGTTTTCAAACATCGCCGTTTACATTAAATATATAAATATTTTAAAATAACTATATTTAAATAATGATTTGTGAGTAAACAGCTTAATTTTATTCGTTAAATAGTCCTAACAAATGCCACTCTTGATTTCTAAATTCTCTAGATAGATTGGAAATCACTCGTGGCATTACTTATAATAAGCACGATAGAATCAAATCTGGAAGGAGGTTAAATATCGCAAATGGAAACGATTGGTCACATTCTAAGTTGAGTACTTGACAGTGTTCCAAAGACTGTACTGGAATCCACAGGGATTGCGTGCATTAAGAGGAAGACCAAATATTACATGGCGCAGCACTGTAACAACAGAAATTAAACAACAAGAAAAAAGTTGGAATAAAGTCGGGAACTTGGCAAAAAAAAAAAAAAAAAACAGAGTGCGGTGGCGTGCTTACACAAAGGCCCTGTACTTCAATAGGATGACAGGAACTACTACAAATTTGCCAATGTTTCCTTTAAGAAGCATTGGTTTAATTTCTTTATTATTTTTAATTTAGCAGTGGAATAATGAATCACTTGAAATAATTGAAATTGGTGTCAAATATACAACAGTATGCAGTAGGAACTACTTAAGGTTATGCTGAATTGTTTTCACTGCTGTCAAACACTTTTAAATAAGTGGCATCAGAAATTGAGAGGAATTCACTTAGATTACGCAGTTATTTTTCCCAAATCATACTAAGCATCCGGTGTACAGTAGTTTTGCGTCCTGAAATGTCCACCAAGTTCGACCGGGTTTGAACCCGCGAATCCCGTAATCATAGATGAAAATTAGATTAGATTAAATTACCGGTACATTGTGTAGTCATCACCTCTACCATTGATAATATGTTATGTACTGTAATGAAATAAGCTGTTAAACATGGCAATAAAATCTAATTACTTTAATAGGTTAGCAGTTTTCTAAGAATTGCCTTGTACAAGTGCTATAATTCAACTGTGATATTAAAAATCACAGCTAACAACAACTGGACCAGATATTGTAAAAAGGGGCATAAGTCTCTATCGTCTCAATTTAATTAAAAAAGTTTCGTTTCATATTTTTTACTTGAAGTGTACAGGGAGAGAGAGAAAGAAAAAGGCTAGTCACTTCTTGAAACCTAGAAAACTTGCAATACTTACTTACTCACTGGCACTATCGAACCCGTAGGTTCATGGCCGCGCGGACATAAGCTCTCCATACATCCCTATCCTGAGCTAATGCTTTCCAATCATTCCCTGTATAATCCACCTCCCTCAAATCATAGTTAATGCTGTTCTCCCACCTCATTCTTGGTCTACCAACTGGGCGTTTTCCCTCTGACTTTCCTACAAGAAGCTTCCATGCACGTCTTTCATTCCCCATACGCGCAATATGTCCTGCTCATCGCAGTCTACGAGACTTAACTGTTCTTATTATATCCGGCTTCCTATAAAGACCATGTAGTTCACTGTTTTGTAGTCTTCTCCATTCACCTGTCTGTTCATCTCTCTTTGGTCCAAAAAAATTCCTAAGAACGTTATTCTCAAATACTCGTAATCTCCTTTCCTCCCTTAAAGTAAGAGTCCATGTTTCGCACCCATATACTATAACTGATTGCAATAGGCCTAGTAATAATTCGCTTATTATTTTTACATCAAACTAACTAACTAACTAACTAACTAACTAACTAACTAACTAACTAACTAACTAACTAACTAACTAACTAACTAACTAACTAACTAACTAACTAACTAACTAACTAACTCGCTGGCACTATCGAACCCGTAGGTTCATGGCCGCGCGGACATAAGCTCTCCATATATCCCTATCCTGGGCCAACGTTTTCCAATCCTCCCCTGTATAATCTAGTTCCCTCAAATCATAGTTAATGTTATTCTCCCACCTCATTCTTGGTCTACCAACTGGGCGTTTTCCCTCTGGTTTTCCTACAAGAATTTTTACATCAAAAAGGGTCAAATAATCCAGTAGGATTAAATCAACAGGGGGTTGATATGATTGTTCTAGAAATTATCTAATATATATATAAATGAATGTTTGTATGTATATATGTATGTTTGTTTGTTTGTTCGTACTTCATGCGCGGCCAAACCGTTGATCCGATTGTGATGGGGCTTACTTCTACACCCTTAAAAATCACTCTTTGTAGTGGAAAACGTGAAAAAAATAGCTATTTGGACTATTAAATTGCTTACGCTGCCTAAACCATAACAAATACACAAAATTAATGTACACAGAATGGAATATCTCAAAAAGATCTACAAAAAAGTCCGCGACAGCATATGTTTATCTC
>JASPKZ010007325.1:127500-147500 GCA_030220185.1 Diploptera punctata | reverse complement strand
TTGTATTATTTATTCCGGTACGTAGAATATCATCATCATCATGAACAAATTCGTTTTAGGCCATGTGGCCTGTACGGTAAACCTAACGAAGATGGTCTTGATCTTTCCACCGATGTTTTGGTCTTCCTTGGTCCCTATGTCCAGTAGGGGTATATTGGAATGCCAATTTTGGAAGTCTATTTCTTGCCATTCTCCTCAGGTGATTTTTCCATTCTTGTTGGTATCTTTGTATATCTTCATTTAAACTTGTTACTCCAAGTTTTCCTCTGATAATAGTGTTCCTTTGGTGATCCAGTCTATTAACTCCTAACAATGATCGTAAGAAGCGCATTTGGCTTAGGCCTACTTGAAGTTTATGAGAGTTTCTTTTATTTAAAATCCAAATTACATAGAATATATGGCTAAAAAACTAAAAGAAGAATATGAAAAATGGGGACTTTATATAAACATTGAGAAAACTAAACTGTGCATAGGAGAAGAAATGGAAAATATAAATTTCAACAATGGAGAAGAACTAAAACCTAGTATTGAATGCACTTATTTAGGAACAAAATTAGACCATTCAGGCGATAAAGTTATCCCACAACAGGCCTCAGGAGGCCCTTGGGGTAGTATGAGATTAAGGCTCTCACTTTTTCTAGACAATCGGCACTTTATGTCAGCCGGGTTGTCAGCCCTGCGTGACGGCCGCCTTTACCCCAGAACAAGCGTCTGGTACTCATTTCAGTTAGAGGCTGAGTCGAATTCAGGAGATAACACAGTGAAAATTAAAAATAGAATCGCTCAAACAAAACAAGCAATAAATGCTTGAAACTCTGTTTGGTGGAGCAAAAATATTACAAACAATAGAAAATTACAAATATATCAAACCATAGTTCAGAGCATTTTAACATATGGTGCTGCAGTCTGGCAAATTCCTGCCAGGGAAATGAAAAGAATTTTAAGTTCAGAAATGGATGTTTTAAGAAGATCAGCTGGAAAATCTAGAATGAATAGAATACGAAATAAAGAAATAACGGAAATTATGGTTGTAAAAGAGGAGCCAGACATCATAGACATTATAGAAAATAAATTATTACAGTGGTATGGCCATGTCAAAAGAATGCCAGAACAAAGATTGCCTAAAATTGTTATGGAATGGATCCCAATAGAAAGGAGGAAGACCGAAGAAAACTTGAATAGAAGGGGTACAAGCAGCTATGAATATCAGGGGATTGGAGGAAGATCAATGGATGGACAGAGAGGAATGGCGTTTGGTTTCCGGAAGACGGCGGCAGCTGCCATGATACCGGATGATGATGATGATTTATTCCGGTGGATTTAAGGCCATGTGTCCTTCTCTTGCACTCACTAGGGCAAACATATGTTTCATTAGAATATAGCAATCACAATTACTCTAATATTAGATACTAAATGAAGATTTAACAAGTAGGATATTTACAATATTAAGACCAATAACACAATAATGTTAATGATAATTAAAATTAAGACTAAAATGTACACATGCAAGATAAATTGAAATTGTTTGGTAGACAATATTTCACTCATCATCTTAATATAATAGCCCAACGATTTAACATGGAAATATCAACAACAAAACCTAAAGTTATGGCCTTTCAAGGGAAATTCCCAGTAAGAAGTAAAATTTGTATTCAGAATTCAATATTAGAGCAAGTTAATTCATTTAAATACTTAGGATATAATCTAACTTATAATGAGGAATGTGATATATCCTTTAAAATACAAAACTATAATAAATCTTTAAGAATTATCAACCAAGTTTTTAAACCATCAAAAGTGCAGAGACACACAAGAATGAAAATCTATAAAATTCTCGCTAGACCCATAATCTGTTATGGCAGTGAAGCTTGGACCATCAGAACTCAGGATGATCGTCATATTACAGCCACGGAGATGAAATTTCTGCGACGAACTGCAGGTTATAGCCTTCTAGACCACCAAAGAAATTCAACAATAGCCAGAGAGTTAAACATCGTACCTATATCTGAATACCTCTTCAAGAATATAGAAACAATTGGCTAGCCCATATTCAGCGCATGGATCGTCACAGAATACCAAAACAAATTCTTCACTACGTTCCTCGAGGCAGAAGATCTGTGGGTCGACCTTTTCGGAGATGGCGGCAGACCGTAACGGGACACTGGGCCTAATACTTGAAAGGACGATGATGACTGGCCCTATTCAATGTGCTTAAAGCTCCTCTATTATATGGATGAAAAATGTGATCTTTATGGAAAACGAGATTTAATAAAAAAATCTAGTCTCGTAGATTGTGATGGACAGGGCATGTGGCACAAATGGGGAATAAGATAGGGGCATGGAAATTTCTTGTAGGAAAACCAGTGGGAAAACGCCCAACAAGTAGTGCAAAAATAAGATGGGAGAATAATATTAATCATGATTTGAGGGGAATAAATTATAGGGGATGATTAGAAAACATTAACTCAGGATAGGGATGTATGGAGAGCTTGTGTCTGCGCGGCCTTGAACTTGCGGGTTTGATGATGTCAATGTGTTAGTAATTAACCCGAAGCACGAAAACTGCAGTGGGTGACATTGGAACAAATATAATAATTTATTTTTCTTTCAAACTAACTCACTGGCACTATCGAACCCGTAGGTTCATAAGCTGTCCATACATCCATATCCTGAGCTAATGTTTTCAATCATTCTCTGTATAATGTACTTCGCTCAAATCATAATTAAGCTATTCTCCCACCTCATTTTTGGTCTACCAACTGGTCGTTTTCCCTCTGGTTTTCCTACAAGAAGCTTCCATGCACGTCTTTCATTCCCCATTCGTGCCACATGTCCTGCCCATCATAGACTAAGAGATTTAACTGTTCTTATTATAATCTGGCTTCCTATAAAGACATGTAGTTCACTGTTATGCAGTTTTCTCCATTCACCTGTCTGTTCATCTCTTTTTGGTCCAAAATTTTTCCTAAGAACTTTATTCTCAAATACTCGTAGTCTCCTTTCCTCCCTTAAAATAAGAGTCCATATTTCGCATCCATATAATATACGTAACTGGTAGAATTGTTTTTCTCTCAGATAAATTAATTTTCTTGGTAAAATAAAATTTCTCTAACGTAACTTTGTCGGCCCTTTGATTCCCAGCTTTGAATCTCGACACTAATAACTTGAAATGTTAGGGGGATCGTTATATAAAACACTATCTGCCTACTTATTGTAAATGGAGTTGGCAGTAATGAGTCATGAATATGCGGTTATCTCGTGGGACGTGGGTTCGAGTCGCAAGTCATGCATTCTCAATGCCACATGACAAATTAAAAATAAGCCAACTTTAATAAGTATTGTTGTCCAGGAACACGGTAGCTACTCGATCAGTCTTTTGTTTCCAGAAGATCGCTATCTCGTGTTTTCGCTTTGTCATGCGCTTATTGAAATGCATTGAGCATTGTGATACTTTCTATAGCTGTGTTTAGCAAACAGCTTCACGCCATGTCTGTTTAGATTGTACAAAATGCTCTTTTTTCTCTATTTCATCTTATTCATCTTCTTCGTCACGGTTTAGGCTTTTTTTGTTAGTCTGTTCCGGCTCCAAATTGCTGTTGTTTCCGTCTTTTCTTTGATCTTCCCAATCTTCTTCTTCCTTGTGGTGAATAGTTGTATGGCGCCTTTGGTATTCTGTTCTCATTCATCTTTGCTAAGTATTTTTTCCAGTTTGTTCTGTATTTCACTATTCTTCTTCTTCTTCTTCTTCACTTCCTGGTTTAGGCAAAAGTTGCCTGTTCCGTCTTCACTAATAGATCTAAGACCATCTCTTCCGAGGACGTCCGACATCTCTTCTTCCTCTTGGAAAATACTTACTTACTCACTGGCACTATCGAACCCGTAGGTTCATGGCCGCGCGGACATACGCTCTCCATACATCCCTATCCTGAGCTAATACTTTCCAATCATTCCCTGTATAACCTACTTCCCTCAAATCATAGTTAATGTAATTCTCCCACCTCATTCTTGGTCTACCAACTGGGCGTTTTCCCTCTGGCTTTCCTACAAGAAGCTTCCATGCAAGTCTTTCATTCCCCATATGTGCAACATGTCCTGCCCATCGCAGTCTACGAGACTTAACTGTTCTTATTATATCTGGCTTCCTATAAAGACCATGTAGTTCATTGTTATGTAGTCTTCTCCATTCACCTGTCTGTTCATCTCTCTTTGGTCCAAAAATTTTCCTAAGTACTTTATTCTCAAATACTTGTAATCTCCTTTCCTCCCTTGAAGTAAGAGTCCATGTTTCGCACCCATATAATATAACTGGTAGAATAATAGTTTTATATATTTTCAGTTTAATGTTTTTTGAAAGGAGTTGGGATATCAAGAGTCTCTGCAATGCATAATAGCACGCATTTCCAGAATTGAGCCTATGTTTAATTTCTTTATGCATCTCATTCCTATTTGTGATTATTGTTCCTAGGTATTTGAATTCAGCCACTTCCTCAAAATTTCCCTCATTTGTCATTAGCTGTCCATTTCCATTATATAATGAATTTCTACATGTGACCATATATTTAGTTTTATTGATATTTACTTCCAGTCCTAATTTCTTACTGTTACTCAATAGTGTGTGCGTGTCAAATAATGGAAGATTTTATTTGGTAATCTACTTTCTTCCATTCTTTCTACATGTTTTTTCCACTGTATCTTGTTGTTAAATATCTTTTCTTTTATGGAGTAGATCTGCAGTTCTTCACGGATATCCTCGTTTCTTATCTGGTCCATTTTAGTGCAGCCATTTGTATTTAACTATTGTTGTGTTTAATTCCTCTACTTTTAGTTGCTGTCTTATTTATGTATTTAATTTACAAAATGTATTCATCAATTAAAAAAAATAGTCTATCTCTTTATCCTTAAGGCAATCCTCTAATGAGGAAACTTGTATAAAATAAATACACAAGAAAGTTTCTTGTCTGTGCTTTGATATCCTGCTATTGGTCTGAGGAATTTCTTTTTAGAATAGTTGTATGGTGCCTTTGGTATTCTGTTCTCACTGATCCTTGCTAAGTATTTTTTCCAGTTTGTTCTGCATTTCACTATTGTGGTTAATTCCTCTACTTTTAGTTGCTGTCTTATTTCTGTATTTAATTTACAAAAAATGCAGAAATGAAGATGTTGAGAGCAATAGCAGGATACCAAAGGACCGATAAAAAGAAAAACGAAGATATAAGAACAGAGCTTAATATATTTAATCTCTGTGAAAGAATTAAATATTATCAAAATGCTTACCTTCAGCACGTATTACGAATGAATGAACAGCGCATACCAAGAAGAATGTATAATTATAAACCAAAAGGGAGAAGATTGTTGGGAAGACCATTGAAGAGATGGAAGGACCAATTCGACCTACAATGAGATCGGAACAGGCCATTGGGCTTAATCCTTGTTGTTGTTGATGATGATGATAATTTACAAAATGTATTCATCAATTAAAAAAAAATCTATCACTTTGTCCTTGAGGTAATCCTCTAATGAGGAAACTTGTATATAATAAAGACACAAGAAAGTTTCTTGTCTGTTCTTTGATATCATGCTATTGGTCTGAGGAATTTATTTTCAGTAGATTGTATTCTGGCAGATTGTCTTGTCACTGTCAATGTTTTGGATCCTTAAGTGAAAGTGGGAGCTGCGAGCTTTATTTCAGATTCTACATAAAATATTTTACATTCAGATTTCAGATTTTTTATTTAAGTTTATTTCAGATTTTACATAAAAGTCGGAAAATGGAACAATAGCGTTGGCTATGCTAACATTTTGAAAATATAAATAAATTGCATTCCATTCTCTCACTTTAATTTCTCGTCTTATAGGTACGCGCAACCTGGGCCTTACAGTGGCACGACTGTCGGGAGAGGGATTTTAAACTATTGGCCACACACATACTTTTTTTACTACACAAAGACAATACAAATTACATTTCTGAGAACCGTTGCAGGTGTATCTTTAAGAGATCAAAAGAGAAGTCAAGAAATCAGAGATGAATTAGAAATCGAATATATAAAAATGAATGTTTGTTTGTTGGTTTGTTTGTTCGTACTTTATGCGCGGCCATACCGTTGATCCGATTGTGATGGGGCTTTTTGCAAAATGTTCAGGAGATTCCCGGGATGAACATAGGCTATAAGAGAGTTGTAATACTCAACTCCTACACCCTTAAAAATCGCCCTTTGTAGTGGAAAACGTGAAAAAGTAGCTCTTTGAACGCTTAAATGGCTTACGCTGCATAATCCATAACAAATACACAAACTTAATGTACACAGAATTTTTTTTTTCTAAATGCTCCAGGTTTGTCTTTCGACATTCCTGGTGTTCTCTCCTGGCATGGCGTACTTGTAACCCACTTCTGAGGTTGGGGCGCCTGGAAGGCGGGGTTTACATTGCCCCGATGATATGATGGGTGATGATGATGATAGTGGTGCGCCAGGAGAGTCCTTAATCCTAAGCTTAACCTAAGATGAATATGAATGATGATGATTGCGATAGCCATATGATTTCGGGGACCGTTTGGGCCTTAAAGTTTTCCTGACATTTGTCTTACAGGTGAAGAAAAACCCCGATAAAAACCTCACCCAGAAAATCTGTCCCGACCGGGGATCGAACCCGGGCCCGCTGCGTGACAAGGCAGCACGCTACCCCGAGACCACAGCGGTGGAAACAGAAATAAATATAAATGGTTTGAACATCAAACAATCGTTTATCAAACAGGTATTTAATTGTAGACCTGAAGGCCGAAGAAATGTAGGAAGACCTAAAAGATGTTGGAAGGACGACCTGTAATATACTATGCAGCGGGGAGCGGAACTGGCCAATAGGTCCATACCTTGAAGAAGAAGAAGAAGAAGAAGAAGAAGAAGAAAAGGACATGAACGAAACACGCCATGTAGACAAACACATTCACATTAAACATGGCGAATATGATAATGGTAATTAGTATATCATATTTCACATCGAAATGGTATGTTTCCGGACATGGGTTCCTCATCAAAACTTTATCAACTAAGTCCCCTCTACAACCCGTAGAAGTCTAATACTTTTTCTGAAACAGCCTGTATTTATTATATATCATCCAAGCAGTGGTCTAGAGGGATTTTCCATCCAGCGCTTTCTTGGCCGTCCCAGAGATATTTTGCCTTGGGGGCAGTAATGAAACATAGCTTTTGGAATTCTAAGCGATAGCATTCGTTGAAGATGGGCTTTCCAGTTGTTCTGGTAGTTTTGTATATGGTGGAGAATGGGTTCTACATCCAACTCTTCCATAATTTCCTCATTTCTTTTATGGTCTCACTTTGTATAGCCTGCTGTACGGCGCATAAATCGCATCTCATTATCTGTTATTCTGCTTTCATCTCTTCTTCGTATTGTCCATGCTTCACTACCATATCTTAATACTGGTCTTGCGAGAACCTTATACAGCCGTAATATTGTGAGCTTTTGTACTAAAGATAGTTTCGTTGAACTGTTAATTATCCCCGTTGTTTTCTTTGATATATCAGCTTCATTTTGAAATGTTAAATTATAACCAAAATAATTAAATTAATTTACTCGTTCTAAAATTTCATTGTCCAAAACACTTTTGCTAGATACAATGTATTTCCCACAAAAGTCCATCACTTTAGTTTTCTTTGCATTGATTTCCATAGACCTATACCTTTTTGCAATTAGGCCTATATTAAAATTATGTGTAGAATACTGTAAATCTGTTTCTGTTTGAGCTATTAATACCAAATGATCTGCAAAAAAGCAGGGAGTCTATTTTTTAGGTTTCTATTAATTTGAATAGAACCGTGTCTCATCTGTCGCCAATCTTGGAGTATTCTATCCGTGTATATGATAAAGAGCAAGGGCGAGAAGCCCACATCCTTGTTTCACGCCCCTATTAATTTCGGTCCATTCTGTTTGTGTGTTATTGATTCAAACAAATCAAATTGATATTGCTTACATTTAGAATATGCTAATGTGCTAGATTGTTGTCAGCTAAAATGTTCAACAATTTATTCCTATAGTTTTTGTCGAAGGCTTTTTTGAAGTCCACAAAAGCTAAAAGTTTTTCTACGTTGAACTCCTGTGTTCTATTAATAATTTTATGGAGAAATAACCATCACAGCAGGATCGACCTTCATGAAAGCCATTCTGTTCTTCGCTGAGGAGGCTAAGATGTTTGTATAATGTTTATATATATATATATATATATATACTAGCTAATATCCGGCGTTCGCTGCTACGCCTAAATAAATGAAAATTAATGTGCTTTTATGTTTAGTTAAATAAGTAAAGGACAAATTTATATCGTAATTATTTTTAGATACCCCGTGCTGTTTAGCCGGCCTTGTCCGGGAATCTTCTCATTCCGATCTTCTTGGCATAAATGAGTTGAAAGACAAAAAATTAACGTACAGAGTGATTCACAAATATGGCTATACGTTTGATCGCATTTTGTGACGAAAATATTATTATTAAAGGAAAAATGGTATCATTGGAATGATAATCTTTCAAATGACAACAATAGAACAAAAGAAATCACTGCTCACGTGCAGTTTGGCGGGTTAATTTTTGTGGGCTAGCGTCAAACGCCTCCACAATTCTCGTTGTTTCTGCATCCGTGCTAATGCGAGGCCTTCCAGGAGGTTTGATTTTCTGCATCCTTCCAGTTTCCAGCAGTCGTTTTCTCCACTTCCCCACAGTCGACGGCTGCAATGCTACGTTAAACTCACGTCTTGCCCGTCTTGCGACCTCACGATCATTAGCATACGTTGTTGCCCATGTAATTTGCTGTTGCTTATTCAATGTCATTTTGACTAATGACGTAAGTTCTACACTGTTTGGTTTTATTTGATTGTTGTAATTTGAATAATTGCATTTCCAACGGTAATTTCATATTTCCTGTAATGGTAATATTTTCATCACACAACGCGATCAAACGTATAGCCATATTTATGATTCACCCCGTACTTCTTATGATTAGTTGAATGAGTAAAATGAAAAATAATTATAAATGTATATCGTAATTATTTGAAGATTCCCCTTGCTGATTACCCGGTGTTGCCCGGGAATCTACTTATCTCGATCTTCTTGGCATGAATGAGCTAAAAGACAAAATTCGTTATTGTGAGTTATCCGTAAAAGAATACCCCCTCTGCTCACAGGAATCTACGTACTTGTCTCGATCTTTTGGCATCAATGAAAGACAAAAATGGTTATTGAGTTATCCGTAAGAGATGAACATATGCTGTCGCGGACTTTTTTTTTGTAGAGCTTTTTAAGATATTCAATTCTGTGTATATTAATTTTGTGTATTTGTTATGGTTTAGGCAGCGTAAGCCATTTAAGCGTCCAAAGAGCTATATTTTTTCATGTTTTCCACTAAAAGGACGAATTTTTAAGGGTATAGGAGTTGAGTATCACAACTCTCTTATAGCCTATGTTCATTCCGGGAATCTCCTGAACATTTTGCAAAGGCCCCATCACAATCGGATCAACGGTATGGCCGCGCATAAAGTACGAACAGACAACATTCATTCATTTTTATATATATTATATATATAGATGGTATAACTGTCACAGGATTGATGATCGGGGCAAGAGGTATTATACCAGGATTCTTAGCCAAATTTTGGAATTCCTTAAATTTGGACAGGGTGTATCTTTCTAAAATTGCCATCGCTGCCATTAGAGGATCAATTTCAATTTTAAGAAACCATATCTACAAAATGTCTACTTTATAGTACGTATACTTCAATTAGGCCTACAATTTGAATTTTTTTAAATGTATTTACAAAATGTATTTTATCAATTCCAAAAATTGTCTGTATCACTTTGTCCTTGAGGAATCCTCTAATGAGGAAAGTTGTATATAATAAAATAATGTATATGTTGGACACATGTATATAGTCTATATATGGAGGTATTAAAAAACGAGTTAGCTAGTTAACATAATGTGCACATTTGGAATGACGCGAAAACAAATGAGTAATTAAATAAATAAAACTGTGTCCACAAGAAGTTGACATGCTACTTTCGTCTTCAAGTAGATATTTTTTTATGTTGTGTTATGATTTTGTATTTTTTTTTGTGTTACGGTTTTTGATGAACACTGTTCTTACGTCTACCTGTAATTAATCAAACCGGATGGTTTTTGTGCTTCACCAATTGTTAATCAAATTAACTTTGAGGACGTGTTGGAGAACCATTTAGACTTTGCACGCGTTATTATAACAAGGGCATATGTACTGACCGCCTTTGTAGTTTCAAGCTAAACATGTTTTTTATTGATTGCATCTTTTAATGAGGTGAATAGTCTCATTTATTGGAACTTAGTTGCTGCCAAGTTTCCTCAAGACATCACAAAACTTTCGAACACTGCTTAACCATCAGCTATTTTCTATTCAACGACTTCTACGAGCAAATAGATGGAGTAGCTGTGGCCCAGTAGTTGCCAATTTCTTCATGGAAAACTTTGAGCAAACATGCTTAGATACGACACCTATCAAACCCAAGATATGGCTTCGCTATGTAGACGACACCTTTGTAATCTGGAACTACGGGGAAGAGAAATTAGACGAATTTCTGACACACATCAACAACATAAACTCCAGTATACAATTCACCATAGAAAAAGAAACTGATAACAGCATATCATTCGTAGACATCCTGATCAAAAGGGAAGAAGACAGCAACATTTACCACACTATCTACAGAAAAACCTACCCACACGGACAGGTGTCTTCATAAAACCTCGAATCATCACCCTAAACAAAAATTTGGAATCATCAAATCACTGACAGATCGAGCCAAAAAACTTTGTCATCCGGATTTATTAAAAAAGGAACTTCAACACCTCCAGACGGTATTCACAGCCAATGGATACACCAGGAAAGAAATCAACCGAGCCAATCATCCCAGACGATACAACAGCAACAGCAGCAAGGAATCAGAGGAACAAACTTCAACCAGGGCATTTTTACCGTTCATCAAGAATGTAACGGACCGCATTGGAAAACTACTAAAGAAAGAAGACATAAAGACAGTATACAGGCCTACCAAGAAAATCAAGAACCTTCTCAGACCTATAAAGGATCAACTCCATCCTCATCAGACAGCAGGTATATACAGGATACCATGCAGTTGTGAAAAGTGTATATAGGCACCACTAAACGCACCATCGCAACCAGAATTAAGGAGCATGAAAGATACAGTCGTCTTAAACAAATGGATAAGTCGGCAGTAGCAGAACACTCTTTATTTGATGGCCACAGGGTACAATACCAGAATTCAGACACATTATCTAACTGCACACACTATTTTAACCGTCTACAACGAGAAGCCATCGAAATATTCAAACATAAAAACAGTTTCAACAGAAAAGGAGAATCATTAAAAGTCAACAAAGTATGTATACCGGTTCTAAAAAAAAACGCAAAATGTAAACCTCTACAAGCACAATCGACTAGACCATCAAACAGCAATCCCATTGGAGCAATGGAAGTCCATAACGCTGACCAATCAGAAAGCAGATACAACTTACGAACACATCGCGGTGAACGTATAAATAGGACAGACAGCGGACAGAATTGCCAGTCTCAAGACAACCCTTGAGGATGCCAGACGCAGTCTCTGGCTAAACGTCGGGGAACTACAAGCCTCACGACCACGGCCTACAACCCGGAAATCTTCTTCAAGATCATCATAGCAACTCCGGCCGTGAAAGCCTACGTGAATACAGTAGTTATTGAGTTTATATATTGTGAGTATAGTTCATGGCCCACTATGCTAGAGTAGTTAGTACTAGCAGAGCTGGCTGTGGTATTGTTGCTTGGTGACGTCATGAGTTCTGTATCTAACGTGATGTTGTTTAATAAAATAATAGCTATTGTTGTGATTAATTATAAATTTCAAATGTATCGAAATTAAAAAAAAAAAAATGTTATTCATATAGACATAAAAAAAACGCCAAAGAAGCTGAGTTGCGTTTAATTCCAGAGAAATCTATGGACAAATATTTAAAGGAGTACCAATCGATTTTGGATTGAAAAAAAAAATATATATAGCCTATATAAATGAATGTTTATTTGTTTGTTTTTTGTTCGTACTTTATGATCCGATTGTGATGGGGCTTTTTGCAAAATGTGCAGGAGATTCCCGGGATGAAATAGGCTATAAGAGTTGTGATACTTAACTCCTACACCCTTAAAAATCACCCTTTGTAGTGGAAAACGTGAAAAAATAGCTCTTTGGACCCTTAAATGGCTTATACTGCATAAACCATAAAGAATACACCAAATTAATGTACATAGAATTGAATATCTCAAAAAGCTCTACAAAAATGTCCATGACAGCATAGGTTTATCTCTTAAGGATAACTCGCAATAACCATTTTGTCTTTCATTGATGCCAAGAAGATCGAGACAAGTACGTAGACTTCTGTGCAAGCATAGCAGAACATGACGGGTGTTCTTTTACGGATAACTCAGAATAACGAATTTTGTCTTTTAGCTCATTTGTGAGAAGAAGATCGAGGTAAGTAGATTCCCGGGAAACGCCGGGTAATCAGCAAGGGGTATCTAAAAACATATATTTTACTTATTCACTAAACATAAAAGCACATTAATTTTATTTTATTTATTTAGGCGTAGCTGTGCAGCCGAGCATTACCTTATATATATGTTATATTGCAGATTTCGCGGATATAAGTATGAGTAAGAAAGTTTTCTTGGGTTTTCCGAGTCATGGATTCAAGTTCGGCCCCTGGCCACTGACTCCGACGTTTCGGCATGATCCCACATGCCATTATCAAGGAATGATAAGTTCGAGTCACAGGTTTAGGTCTTATATAATTAAACAAATTCTACGAGGTAGCGTGCTGCCTTGTCACGCAGCGGGCCCGGGTTCGATCCCCGGTCGGGGCAGTTTTTCTGGGTGACGTTTTTATCGGGGTTTTTCCTCACCTGTAAGACAAATGTCAAGAAAACTTTAAGGCCCAAACGGTCCCCGAAATCATATGGCCATTATCATCATCCTTATCATTACCATCATCATCATCATCATCATCATCCTTCACCGGTGTGGAAAGCAACGGGAAGCTACCACACCTACAATTCCCTAGTAAAGCTGCAAGCATAGCATGAAAATGCTATGATTGCAGTGAAGGACCTGCCTTCGGGCAGAATTGCTATGGATGGATATATATATATATATATATATATATATATATATATAACTTTGTATATATATATATAACTTTGTATCGGAAGAGGTGATGCTTGCATTTTTGAATCAGAAGGTATGTTTGTTTTATATGGGACTAGTTGCATAACATTTAGAATGTTGTTAACTGCGTGATTAATTTTACTAATACGAGTATCTGAGGTTCTAAATTTTTTTATTTTAAAGTTATTGCCCATGTAAAGTGTTGATGTTTTGCAATAAACAATATTGCAAGCTAAAATAACTATTGATTGTATCGCTATGACAACTTTGCGGTATGCGTTCTGCAAAATTCATGTTTGCAGTAAGCATACAGGAATGTCCAATTTTCTAGACAATAATTTAAAAAACAGCTGTTTCAATGCAGGTCAACTAAAGAAATGTTTTGGCTGTTCTTTACAACCTGTGACGCGACTTTTTAAATTCCTTCATAAACTGCTGTCAAATTTTATTCTTACGGTTCTATTTTTCAAATTATTTCCCTCCATTTACAATGATTTTTACATTTTTTCTAACTATTATTTCAATATTTTTCTATGATATTTAACTATATACGTAGCATGAAGACATGACAGCCATATTGATTTTAACGAATATCATCATCATAAATTCACGAATTTAGGCCATTTGTTGACCTGTTTCTGCCTCAAGGGAAACACCATCCAAAAGTCTTTTGAGTGGACATCCTAGTCTTCTTCTTTCTGCAGGTTGATATCTTAACATTTGTTTGGGTATCCTGTGATCTTCCATTCGATGAAAATGTTGCATCCATCTTTACTTATATTCATAAATTTTGTTTTCTAAAGGTTCCATGCGTAATTCTTTTAAGGTGTCTTCATTTTTTTTTGTGATCTAGTAGTGTGTATCCTACAATCTTCCGAAGATATCTCATTTCAGCAGATCTAAGTCTCTGTATATCCTTCTTTTTCAACGTCCACACTTCGCTTTTAACGAATATTCTAAGCGAAAACAAAGCCGAGTTCCAGTGCAGCTAACATAGATAATGTACTAATTAACTCTGCAGATATACTTCAGAACTTACCATTTATTTTTGGGCGTTTCATTTATTTCACAGGTTAGAGTTCTTAAATTGCGTTATATTAGCTTTTAGATTAATCTTTCACAGATTAGAGTGCTTAAATTGCGTTAGGTTAGCTTTTAGGTTGGTCTTTCAGAGATTAGAGTGCTTAAATTGCGTTAGGTTAGCTTTTAGGTTGGTCTTTCACAGGTGAGATTACTGTTCGGGACTCAGCTCCGTGTGTCTGAAAGGAATTAGCTGTCTCAGCTGTTAGTACTATGAGAAGCATAGAAGTGTACCTCCTCCCACTCCCCACACTTCCCCCGGCAAACACACAGAGCTTGGACGGCGAGCTATACTTAAATTGCGTTAGGTTAGATTTTAGGTTCCTTAAATATCGTGTATATGTTTGTCTGCATCCTGTGATTCCAGAGTGTAAACCGATTCGCGTTTGTTAGTGCATGCACATGGTTTATGATTGGAACTTGGAAAAAAAATCGCTTCACATATTGTAAAGAATCCCCGATATTTAAATTTATCTTAATGGAAGGTAATGTTTGACAGTCCCCAATCTCTTGCGGTAAAGAGTTCTAGAGTCTAGCAGTGTATACGATATAGAATAATGGTAGGTTCTATGTTGTGAGATGCGAAGTAGGAGGTTCCGGTGTGATCGTGTACTCAAATTATGATTCGAGGACAGGATATGAAAGCGAGAGGATAGATAGATTGGCGTAGAGCTACATATAATTTTGAATAAGAAAATGCATACTTTTTCGATCATGGAGATGGTCAGCATAGTTCCAGGAAGTATGAAGAAATGTTTAATCAGTTACACTATTGAACTCGTAGGTTCATTGCTACGCGGATATAAGCTCTGTATACTTTCCTATTCTGAGTTAATATTTTCCAATCATCCCCTGCCTGATCTACTTCCCTCAAATCATGGTTAATGTTATTCTTCCACATCTTTCTTGGTCTACGAACTGGACGTTTTCCCTCTGGTTTTCCTACAAGAAGCTTCGATGCCCCTCTTTCATTTCCCATTCGCGCCACATGCCCTGCTCATGACATTTTACGATACTTAACTGTTCTTATTATATCTGTTTTGCTATAAAGATCATGTAACTTAAAATTATTTTCTATATCTCATTATTTTCCTTTGTTTTTTATATACACTAGACAGGGACAATTTAATATGTCTTGCTTGTATACACTTTATTATTAGTTTTAGTCTTAATTTTAACTAACATTAACTGGTTGCATTATAGATCGTAATATATTAGGTATTATCTTTTTGATCAATTTTTTGTTTAGTTTTTAATATTAGAGTTAATTAAGATTGTTATATTCTGATGTAATATATGTTTGTCCTGGTGAGTGGAAGTGAAGGCCACATGGTCTTAACTCCACCAGGCTAAATAAATCTAATCTAAATCTAAATAAATCAATCTAAATCTAGCTCACTGTTATTAAGCCTACTCCATTCGCCTGTTTTTTCTTCTCTCTTTGGTCGTGATTTATCTAATTCCTGCATTAATGTTTCTCTTTGCCCCACTCTTATTCCACGTTCCTAGAAGCATGATTATTTTGAGCCTTTGGCATGGATTCCCTGAAATAGTCCTCACCCGGAGAACAGAATGGGGGATTATTTTACTTCCTGAAATTTCACCCCGATGGAACCCATGCCCGCTTTTCATGACAGTTATACACCGTGGCCATTCAAACCTCCCACATTTCAAATAATCATAGCTCTCAAAGTATGCGGAATTATGAAATGAGGTTGGTATTAAAATAAATAGAAACTCAAAGAATTTCTCGTTTTCATTGTTGCAGTTAATTCATCTGTCGCATGTTGGACAATAATGACATAAAACAAAATGGTGACTCCTCAGCAACGAGCACAAACTGTTTTCTGTTATGCAGCGACGAAGTCAGTAATTACAGTGCAAAGAAATTACCGGAGAGAATATGGAGGAAATGCACCTGATGGGAACACCATTAAGGCATGGCTTGAGAAGTTTCTGGCGACTGGAAGCGTTAAAAAATAATCAGGAGGTGCTCGTACACACGTTTCAGAAGAAAATATTGAAGAAATGGTGCACATATAGAGGTGTTTTAGTGTGTGGCAATGGAAATTCTTTGAATTTCTGTTTCGTTTAATACCGGCCTCATTTCATAATTCCGTATATTTTTTAGTTATGATTAATTAAAATGTGGGTCGTTTGAATGGGACACCCTGTATTTTTACGATGAAAGATCGTCGGTCTTTCGAGTAAGATCTTTTTTTCGTCTGGCTTATCGCCTTCGAGTCCACCGCTGTGGTCTCGAGGAAGCGTGCTGCCTTGTCACGCAGCGGGTTCGATCCCCGGTCGGGGCAGTTTTTCTGGGTGAGTTTTTTATCGGAGGTTTTTCCTCACCTATAAGACAAATGTCAGGAAAACTTTAAGGCCCAAACGGTCCCCGAAATCATATGACCAAAGTCATCATCATCATCATCCTTATCATTATCATCATCATCCTTCACCGGTGGGGAAAGCAACGGGAAGCTACCACATCTACAATTCCCTAGTGAAGCTGCAAGCATGGCATGCAAATGCTATGATTGCAGTGAAGGACCTGCCTTCGGGCAGAATTACTATGGGTGGATCTTCTTCGACCCTCCGGCATGGGCCATCTTTTCGCTAGCAATCCTACCCCCGGCATAGCTCTCGAGGACATTTAAGCACGCAAACCACTGTACCAGGACAAGGTAAAGATACCACCCAAACGGTCCCCGAAATCATATGACCAAAGTCATCATCATCATCATCCTTATCATTATCATCATCATCCTTCACCGGTGGGGAAAGCAACGGGAAGCTACCACATCTACAATTCCCTAGTGAAGCTGCAAGCATGGCATGCAAATGCTATGATTGCAGTGAAGGACCTGCCTTCGGGCAGAATTACTATGGGTGGATCTTCTTCGACCCTCCGGCATGGGCCATCTTTTCGCTAGCAATCCTACCCCCGGCATAGCTCTCGAGGACATTTAAGCACGCAAACCACTGTACCAGGACAAGGTAAAGATACCACCCAAACGGTCCCCGAAATCATATGACCAAAGTCATCATCATCATCATCCTTATCATTATCATCATCATCCTTCACCGGTGGGGAAAGCAACGGGAAGCTACCACATCTACAATTCCCTAGTGAAGCTGCAAGCATAGCATGCAAATGCTATGATTGCAGTGAAGGACCTGCCTTCGGGCAGAATTACTATGGGTGGATCTTCTTCGACCCTCCGGTATGGGCCATCTTTTCGCTAGCAATCCTACCCCCGGCATAGCTCTCGAGGACATTTAAGCACGCAAACCACTGTACCAGGACAAGGTAAGAGATACCACCCAAGAAATGTTAGCTTGTATATTAAGACACTATAAGCATGATCGCAAGTTGGATGGGTCAAACTGCATTGAGTGATTTTGTAACTGGAGTACTTGGCTACCGAGTGAATATATTACATAAGTGATTTAGCCTTTCACTCTTCTGATCATTTTATAATTTACGTGTCTATCATATCACTTTCACAGACACATTACTTGCTGATTGGATGTTACAACCCACGGCACGCGCTTACTGATGCGTGCTATGTTTTAAAACAGATGTGTACGACACGGAAGTACTTCGTAAACCAAGCGCATTCTTTCAGCAGTCGAATTTATGATCACATGGTTTTCATTTACGGAATACACATTTCTTTTGTTAAATTAGAGAAACTCAAATTTCTGATTGCAGCTTGTTTAAAAGTGTCGGAGTGCAGTGAAAACAAATCATGCATTACCTTAATTAATTACAGAGTGATTCAGAAATATGGCTATACGTTTGATCGCGTTTTGCGACGAAAATATTATTATATAAGGAAATATGATGATATCATTGGAAAGGGAATCCTTCAAATTACAACAATAGAAAAAAAAACAAATCACTGCTCACGTGCAGCTTGGCGGGTTGATTTTTGTGGGCTAGCGTCGAACGCCTCCACAATTCTCTTCGTTGTTTCTGCATCCATGCTAATGCAAGGCCTTCCAGAAGGATTTTCTGCAGTCGTTTTCTCCACTTCCCCACAGTCGACGGCTGCAATGCTATGTTAAACTCACGTCTTGCCCGTCTTGCGACCTCACGATCATTAGCATACGATATTACCCATGCAGCAATTGTAATTTGCTGTTGCATGTTCAACGCCATTTTGAGTAATGACGTAAGTTCTACACTGTTTTGTTTTATTCCATTGTTGTAATTTGAATAATTGCCTTTCCAATGGTAATTTCATATTTCCTGTAATGGTAATGTTTTCATCACACAACGCGATCAAACGTATAGCCATATTTATGATACGCCCAGTACTTATTTGCATACTGCTTAAATATCTACCTGCACGTGTCTCCATTACCTTTTTAAAATAATAAATAAATACAACTGATATATCTTATTGGCTAATTAAATTGTATGATATTCTTGTATGAAAACCAGAGGGCAAACGCCCAGTTGGTAGACCAAGAATGAGGTGGGAGAATAACAGTAACTATGCTTTGAGGGAAGTAGATTATACGGGGAATGATTGGAAAACAGCTCAGGATAGGGATGTATGGAGACCTTATGTCCTAGCGGCCATGAACCTACGGCTTCGATAGTGCCAGTGAGTTTGTTAGTTAGGTATACATTGCAACGAACAAAACAAAAATGGCGGTTGTTAGTCATTTTTAATTTCGAGTTTCAAGAAAAACCCAATTTCAAATCGTCAGATTTCACTGATTTATGGAGATTACCTTCTCTGTATATTTTATCAGCATATAACTAACTAACCAACCCAGTGGCACTATCGAACTGATAGGTTCATGGCCGCGCGGACATAATATCTCCATACATCCCTATCCTGAGCTAATGTTTTCCTATCATTCGCTGTATAATCCACTTCCCTCAAATCATGGATAATGATTTTCTCCCACCTCATTCTTGGTACTGTATCTCCGTTCTTCAACCCATTCTGGATTTCAGAAATATTCGAAAACTGTTTGCCTACACACACCCTGCTCTTTGTGCCATTTAGGGTCGTATGTTAGAACATTACTCTCTACTCAAATTACTTCCAATCACTAGTGAGCTGATTCACCGTGAGCAATTGCTGAGAACGAATTAACGGCCGACTTATCGGTCATGCACGAGCGTCGACGTTTTCGTAATATTGGCAACGAATTACCCAGAATTCTCAGCAATAAAACCACTTCCGTTATTTTCGTCTGCTATAGAGGAATGCATTTATGCTTGCATCCCGCAAATAATACCGTATACAAACACGTCTGCGACACGCAATATTACGCCGATTCTCCTGTTCTTCCAGTTGAATTCTTTGGTAGACTCTATCAAATTCCTCTTCTCCGTGTATACCGAAAACATGATCGAAGTCTTCAAGGTCCGACATCTTGGATAAATGTTGGATAAAGCAGCAAAGTACATCGATTACCATCGGTTCCCGTTCGGTTCCCTTCGGGATTTTAATTTGAGTTGCTCATGTAAGGTACCTCCGCAGGTAGCTTACAAATTTAACCAATTATTATCGCATGAACAGATTTCTGAGTAAGCAAAATCGTATTAGCATACAACTTGCTCAGCAGAGAAGGCATTTTACTGTCTAATGCGTCCAAACATGCGACCCTTAGACATATTCCGAAATCCAGCAGGATACTATAGGCCC
>JASPKZ010007325.1:0-122500 GCA_030220185.1 Diploptera punctata | reverse complement strand
ATTCGTTGACTGACACTGAAGGTGAACGGATACAATGTGATCTGTGGTTTCATGAAAAGTGTCATGGGTTGACTTTTTATAAATGGGAGTTCAAATACTGTAGGCCTACATTGGATGTAACATGGAGACTGATTAAAAAGTTTGTCACGAGTTTACTCTAATGCTATCACGAAATTACCCGAGTTCTTCAAACCTCGAGATAAATTATATATATAGTCATATTGGTTATAAAATAAAATATATATTCGACAACTTACCATATATATATATATATATATATATATATATATATATATATATATATTTCATTCATACATCCTTAACTTTAATATTCCTAATACTATAACCAGAAATTTTCTTAATATTAAGGTATAATAGTATAAAACCTTAGTATTACGAAATTAACCTAGTTTAAAACTTATAACAATTATAAATTATCTACAACTTGATTAATAATAGGCATAGGTTACACAAATATACAGATGACAATGAAATAACAAAAAATATAATAATAATAATAATAATAATAAAATAATAATAATAATAATAACAATAATAATAATAACAATAATAATAGTAATAATAATAGTAAGAATAGTAATAATAATAATAATAATAATAATAATAATAATAATAATAACAATAATAATAACAATAATAATAATGATAATTATGATAATAATAATAATAACGACAATAATAATAATGACAATAATAATAACATTTATAATAATAACAATAATAATAACAATAATAATAACAATAATAATAATAATAACAATAATAATAACAATAATAATAGTAATAATAATAGTAAGAATAGTAATAATAATAGTAATAACAATAATAATAACAATAATAATAATAATGATAATTATGATGATGATAATAATAATAATAATAATAACAATAATAATAACAATAATAATAAACAATAATAATAGTAATAATAATAGTAAGAATAGTAATAATAATAGTAATAATAATAATAACAATAATAATAACAATAATAATAATAATGATAATTATGATGATAATAATAATAATAACAATAATAATAATGACAATAATAACATTAATAATAATAACAATAATAATAATAATAACAATAATAATAACAATAATAACAATAATAATAGTAATACCCCTCAGGGGTCCTCATCTAGGGGATATGTGGATGGCGACCACAAGGTGCCCAAGCTGTGCAAAACATTTCTTCCACTTACTTGTGTTTTGCACTCTTTTAACTTTACTATCTAACCTCTCTTGGTTAACTCTTGTTTTTTTGACGCCAATGCTATTAGGGCATCCGAGGGCTAGGGAGTCTTTCCTTTCTTCCATATCTTCTTTCCTTTATTTTCTTTTCTTCTCCAGAAAAGCCTGACCAGAGGCTATAAGATGGCAGCCCCATCACTGGTCTTGCCTTCCTTTGGCCAGCAACCAATCGAAGGGACTATTATTATGCTTTCAAGTCTTATACGAGAATTTCCCTCAAACGTTGGAGGGAAAATTTTCTATAGGATCGTAACAGGCCTTGGCCTAATACTTGGAAGGAAGAAGAAGAAGATAATAGTAATAATAATAATAGTAGTAATAATAGTAATAATAATAATAGCACTAATAATAACACTAATAACATATAATTTGATTAAATAATTGGCTCGGTCAAGAAAGTGCGAAATATAAAAGAATATACCTAGAACATAGTTACATGTTGTAGGCTATTGTCTAAGGATATATTATTTATTTAACATGTTTAAATGCCTGGGGATTCTCTAGGTGCTCTTTGGCGGGGGTTGACTGTGTGCTGAGACTAGTTTTAAACTTCTCCGTTTCCTTTATAGATAACTCACTGGTCCTATCGAACCTGTAGGTTGATGGCCGCGCGGACATAAGCTCTACACACATCCCTATTCTGAGGTCACTTGTATAATCTACATCTCTCAAATCATGGTTAATATTATTCTCCCTCCAAATTCTCGGTCTACCAACTGGGCGTTTTCCTTCTGGTTATCCTACTTGAGTTCCATGCCCTTCTTTTATTCCCTATTCCTGCCTAATGTCCTGACCGTCACTATCTACGAGATTTAACTGCTATTATTATATCTGGTTTCCTTAAAGATTATGTAGCTGTTAGTAGTCTTCTCCATTCGCCTCTCTGTTCATCTCTTTTTGATCCAAAAATTTTATTCTCATAAGGAAACTATCAACCATTTTGCTTAGAGGTCTCTTCTTTCAGACATGCTGTTCTTTTACACTCGGAATGCTGATTTTATTTCCTTTTCAAAGGATCTCATACTCAGGATTAAAAGTAGAGCGTAGAGACTTCTTGTAGGAAAACCAGAGGGAAAAAGAACAGTAGCTAGGGGAAGATTGAAGTTGAAGGATAATACTAACCATGATTTGAGGATGGTAAATTATACAGGGAATTATTTGAAATTATTGAATATGAATATGAAAATATATAAAACTGTGATGTCGGCCGCGGGTTCAAACCCGGTCGGGGTCGATGGATATTTTTTAGGACGGAAAAATCCAAGGAGCAAGTCCTCCGGGAGGAACTTTAAGCCGTGGGTCCCGAGTCTGAAGATTTTCAGGCTCGTAAAAGATTCTTAAGCCTGGATGAAAAGGCCTCTAAGCCAAATTTACCGAATTTTCTCGTCCTAGTACTACCTTGGTTTCCTAGATGTCAGTATGAGGCGGAACGCTGACCACGGACCACTCAAATGACATCTATACGAAAACAAGTGTAACTAAATTAGTAAATTAGAATGGTTCAAATTCTTCCCTGTAGGGGGAGAGCGCCTAAATCTCTGTTAAGGGAAACATGGGCTTACAAGATAAAACTGTTATTCTCCCAGTTATATTATATGGATGGGAAACATGGACTCTTAGTTTATCGAAGGAAAGAAGATTACTAGTATTGGATAATAGAATTCTTAGGATTTCTGGGCCAAAAAGAGATGAACAGACGGGTGAATGGACAAAACTACATAATAGTGAACCACATGGTCTTTATAGGAAGCCAGATATAATAATAATATTTAAGTCTAGTAGACTACGATGGGCAGGACATGTTGCACGAATGGGGAATGAAAGACTTGCATAGAAGCTTCTTGTAGGAAAACCAGAGGGAAAACGCCCAGTTGATTGTCCAAGAATGAGGTGGGAGGATAGCATTATCCATGATTTGGGTGAAGTAGGTTATGCAGGGGATGATTGGAAAAAATTGCTAAGGATATGGATGTATGGAGAGCTTATGTCCGCGCGGTCATGAACCTACGGGTTCGATATAACCAGTGAGTAAGTATAATCAAGTTGCATTCTGTAAATGGATAGGGTTACGTCACTCAGGGTTGGATAATTTTGGTGCGACGAGAGGTTAAGGACCTGCGTGTGGAAAGTGAACTGAATGGATATTGGCGAGACAGTAATTATCAACTGATTACAGGATCTGCTGCCAACTTGTGCTAACTGTAGGCGGTGCATAGCTACTGGTTATTTTCGCTTTAACTTACAGATAGCTTCTACCTTTTTTACATGTTACATCTACAATGGCGTAATAGTGCAATGTCTATACTTTTTTTTTACGAGTTTCTAGACCAACTCTATTTAGTTAACCCTATTTCTCTAAATATGTCCTGAATGGCATAGAAATATAATATACATCAATAGGAACCTCAAACTCGATGCTATTCTTTTTGCAGACAATTTATCTCTTCTGGCACTTTCTGAAAATGATTTGCAACGATCAATTCAATATTTACAAAAAATAGGTGCCAAATTTATTATGGAAATATCAATAACAAAACTAAAAATATGGCATTTCATGGGAAGGATCCCATACAAAGTAAAATCTGTCTCCAGAATGAAATTTTAGAGAGATCTAATCAATTTAAATATCTTGGATATTATCTCTCTATCTGGGATGAAAATGATATCCCTGAAAAAATTACTAGTTATAATAAAAGTTTGGGAATTATTAATCAAGTTATGAAACCATCCCTTGTATAAAAAAACCAGATTATGTTTATATAACACTTTGGCTAGACCAGTGTTGACCTATGGTAGTGAAGCATGGACACTAAAAAGACAACATGAAAGCAGAATAACGGCTTGTGAAATGAGATTCATGCGCAGAACAGCGGGTTACACCAGATGGGATCGGGAAAGGAACACCGATATCTTAAAAGAATTGAAGACTACGCCAATTTTGGAATATATTAAACAGTACCAACTAAATTGGAAACACCATCTTGAAAGAATGAGTTCAAATCGGATCCCCAAAGCTGTTTATAATTATATACCAAGAGGTCGAAGATCTCTGGGCCGTCCTATGAAACGCTGGAAGGAAAATTTTCTATAGGATCGTAACATGCCTTGGCCTAATACTTGGACGGAAGAAGAACGAAGAAAACTATATTTAAAGTTCTGTTATAAAGCATTTTATTACATGGGTTGAGCTGAAATGTAGTTCAGGAAGAAGACGTAATGTTAAAAATTATAAATGTTAAGAACTATTTTACATAAAAACGAGAATTCAACTACAGAAATTGAAAGAAGAATAACTGATGGAAGAAGAATCATTGGTATTATATTGACTTAGGCTTTCACGGCCGGAGTTATTATGATGGTCTTGTAGAAGATTTCCGGGCTGTTGGCCGTGGTCTTGAAGCTTGTAGTTCCCCGACGTTTTGCCAGAGACTGCGTCCGGCATCCTCAAGAGTAAAATATAAAATTATGGAATATTCACCTGAAAGGTCCGTCTCCTCAACTTAATTAATTATTTAACTGTAGCGCTTTCGGTACTTGTCCCATCATCGGCAGGATTCAAAACTGGTGTTTCAGACGACCTTTCAGGTGAATATTCCATAATTTTATATTTTAATTTTGAATAATATCTCAACGGAACACATCATGAATCTTATGAAAGTTGATCCTCGAGAGTCTCAAGACAGCTCTTGAGGATGCCGGACGCAGTCTCTGGCGAAACGTCGGGGAACTACAAGCCTCAAGACCTCGGCCAACAGCCCGGAAATCTTCTACAAGATAATCATTGGTATGTTGAACTCAGTGCTTTGAAATAGAAATATAATATACAGCACTAAGAAAACTATATTTCAAGTTCTGTTACAAAGCATTTTATTATATGGGTCCGAAACCTGGACAGCAAGTAGAAAACAAGCCAACATGCTGTTAGCAGTAGAAATGGATTTTTGGAGCCGATCGACAAGAATTTCAAAAAAGGATAAAGTCAGAAACAGCACAATAAGGGAAATTATGCAAGTTTATAAAATACAAACATATTAGAAAAAATAGAAGAAAAACGTTTGAAATGGTATGGACACCTCATTAGAATGGAAGAAGATAGAATACCAAAGAAGATTCGTTATTGGAAAGCTAATGGAAGACGTGGAAGAGGAGACCTAGAGAACGTTGGATAGATGGAGTGAAGAGTTATGGAAGCTAGAGATTTGAGGGAAGAAGATGCTATAGATAGGAACCTCTGGCGACAAATCACTTTGGATCGAAGGTGAAATGCTGTATTGTGGAATATTCTTAATAAAAAAAAAACAAAATGTCTTGAATGGTATGCGGTCAACATACCGACCTAATGAGATATCTCGTAGGCAACTAAGGTATTACTGGTAAGAAGGAGGTTGGCGAATTTGGTTTAGATGTCTCTTTATTCAGGTTTAAGGATCTTTTACGAGCCTGAAAATCTTCTGTCTTAGAATCCACGAGAGTCCCTCCCGAAGGACGTAGCTGATAATACATGTATTAGTGGGTAAATTTCCTTAGTTTCTTTACTTCTTTATTGTATAAATCTGTAATATTGAATGTCTAGTCCACCGCTGTGGTCTCGAGGTAGCGTGCTGACTTGTCACGCAGCGGGCACGGGTTCGATCCCGGTTGGGACAGTTTTTTTGGGTGAGGTTTTTATCGGGGGTTTTTCTCACGTGTAAGACAAATGTCAGGAAAACTTCAAGGCCCAAATGGTTTCCGAAATCATATGGCCATCGCAATCATCATCATTCATATTCTTCTTAGGTTAAGCTTAGGAATAGGGACTCTCCTGGCGCACCAGTATCATCACCATCACTCATCATATCATCGGGGCAACATAACAGTGAAGCAAATTTTTAAAGATAATATTTACTCTATAGCATGCTGTTATGTTGGCCACTAGATGTCAGTCGGAACAAATTTCCGCTACCTCTTGTGTGAATTGAGAATACTACATGTATAAGAAAAATGTATGTTAGTGTTGGAATTCTTGGGTAGCTCAGGTCGTTAGAGCGCTAAACGTACCGAGTTTAGAGACTCGGGTTCAAATCCCGACTCAAGCATTCATTTTTCTTTTCATATATGTATCCAACGAGGTGTGGGAGCGTTTTCCAAATTAAAAAATCTCCAAATTTCCGAACTATAGTTTGTGAGTGGAAACCGAAACAGCATACTTTAATTCTTTAATTTCAGGACACGCGCTAAAGAGACATTTTTAACGTTGAAGAAACGGGACTGTTTTTTCGTGCGTTACCGTCGAAGTCGCTCGTACATACTATACTTCACTTTTCAATGGCAGTGGAACTACAATATTATTCCAATGTTCGTAAAAATACATACGGTGCTCTATAATCTAATATTGGTCAATATATTTTTTTGTTTTTTATATAATGCGGAAAGTTGTCTAATGTGGAAAAAAGAATTGGTCCCATGCGATTCCGCTTTGAACAAGTTTTATTGTACTATAACTGTGTTGCCATTACTTATCGATCTCCGCAGCACGCAGTTTGAAACCTTGTGAAATAAATAACAATTCCCAGATGTAGTAGTTCGAGTGCAGTGTAGTTTCTTTTAACTTGTGAACCGTGTGAATGCTCAAGGTCTACAATTGCTTATTCCTATCGCTATAATACATATAATTTGTGCTGAAATTGATCTTAATGACTTATAATTACAGTTTTATTTGCACCTTGTTTACAATTTATGACTTAATTGTCGATCCAAAAACTACACTAATAATTATTGAGTTAAATTGTCTTAAGGACGCCCTTTTTAATTGTTACAGCTTCTTTTAGGTTACGCCCACTTGAGTACGGCTTGTTACATACAATTCAGGTTTCCATGCTCGCCTCTGTTTCCGTGATTATTTCTTTCTTTCTTTCTTTTCTTATTTTCTTTTAGTTTTAGTGATTTTTTTTAAATATCTTGGGTCTAGGTACCTGTGAGAGAGATGTACAGACTAAAATTGCAATGGCAAAAAATGCAACTAAAACATAACATGGGATAATTTGGAACAAAAATATCACAAACGAAACTAAAATGAAAATTTTGAGAGCATAATACAGAATATTTTGTCATATGGAAGTGAAACTTGGTCTTTGACGGAAGTACAACAAAATACAATTAAATCAGTTGTATTTTATTATTTTAGAAGAAGCCTCCAAAAACAAGACAGGATAAAATAAGAAATGAATTCCTTTGGAGAGAAATGAATGTCACCACATCTGTTGTTAAGAGGATTGAAAATCAAACGCTTAAATTGTATGGTCATGCACAAAGAATGGAAAATGAAAGATGGCCAAAAAATATATACCAATGGTCATAGAAATAAACGTGGCAGGCCAAGATGGAAATGGAAAACCTACGTCAGAACTATAATGGATGATAGGAATTTGGAAGAGGGAGATTGGAACGGTAGAGATAAATGGAAACTGAAGACGGCAAACCTATAAATGGGCGAAAGCAGAAGAAGAAGAAGAAGAAGAAGTTACTTTTACATGTCCTATGCCACTCGAGGGTCCGGGTCGGGTATAGCAGTTTTGGCTGAAACTTTGTAAGTAGCAGCAGGTAGGTGCCCTTTTCAAGTTCCCAGAATATTTCACCTGAGTGCATCATTGGAAACTATAAAACCTCCTCGAAAGATTTTTCAGTGGAAACATTTGGATTGTTTTCCAATTACATTGAGCAACAAAAAATAAACTTTTTTTTTGTCGCAGAAAGAAAAATATGTGATTCTGATAGCCTATTTTCTCCTGAATTCAAATATGATATCGGTTGTTTTCAATTACGCAAGATTTCCGAGAGACAGACATTTATAATTTCAAACACTTTAATATTTTCTACATTCGTAACTACACAATATTCGAACATTCGGACTCACCTAGAAAGTAAGAAATGACGATTTTCTGCTATATTTCGCCTGTGGAGCATCCCTCTTGATGGTCCAACAATAATCGGCCAGCATGTTAGAATTCCATTTGCCTTGATATCTCTTTTCCACAGCTGAAATCTCCTGACGAAAGTGCTCCCCGTTTTATTTTACAATGGACAAATGGACGGAAAAACATTTATTAAAAAAATAATTATTTAAATCCATTAATTTAAATTAACAATTCTTTCCACATATACAAATCCATAATTCTCGTTTCGTCCGCTGTCAGGTAGGTGACACCACCATCGCCAACGGCCGGCTTCACCTACCTGGCAGCGGACGAAACGAGAATTATAGATCTGTATATGTGGAATGAATTGTTAATGCTTCTGTCAGGTCTAGAATGGTGTAGTGGGCTGCACACTAGTCTGGAGAACTAGAGGTCTATGGTTCGGTTCCTGGTTCAGATATTAATTTTTCTTTTCACAATATCATTATAATATTATAATATAATAACAGTATTGGAAAATATTAAATAGCATCGTTTACTGCTTATAAAAGTGGTGGTGTAAAATTCTCAAATATAGATACTTCTAAACGAAGCCGGCCGTTGGCGATGGTAGTGTCACCTACCTGGCAGAGGACGAAACGAGAATTATAGATTTGTATATGTGGAAGGGATTGTTAATGTTTGTGACAGCTCTAGAATGGTGTAGTGGGCTGCACACTAGTGTGGAGAACTAGAGGTCCACAGTTCGATTCCTGGTTCAGACATTAATTTTTCTTTTCACAATATCATTATAATATAATATGATCCATTATTGGAACTGTGTTAAAATAACAGTATTGGAAAATGTTAAATAACTAAAACTTGTAAAATTTATTCTGTTACGAAATGTGATTAAGAATAAGCACCTGACTGAAGACCGCGGGGAAATGTTGCGTCATAAAATTACTTGTTGTGGAGGGTCCTTGTATCATTTCATTTGTTGCCAATAGCGATACAAGTAAATTTATCTCATAAACATGTATTTGTGCTCGGTAGCTCATGCCCGGAGCTACCATTCAGAAGATAATCAACATGTAAAAGAAAATTCTAAGAATACGTAACAATTTAATCTTGGTGGCAGGATTAGTGGAGAGAATTAGCGAGTTGACTGCAACAATGTCATAAGTCGAACATGTCCTTGTGATGGTATTTCAATAATTTAATAACTGCTGTTTACATTACAACAACCGTGTAAATTACATCTCATGCGTCTCTAGGTCTGCCCACATCTCGGGTGCCTTTAGGTTTGTATTTTGTTATTTGTTTTGGATATCTGTCTTCATTCATTCTGTCTATGTGTTGCTTCCATTTTTGTCTATATGTATCCATTTTATCAGTTATTGCAAATATTTCAAGTTCCTGTCTTATTTCTGTGTTCTTGATTCTGTCTTCCTTAGTGCACCCTTTAACAGATCTCAAAAATTTCATTTCTGCCGCCGTTATCCTACTTAGGTCTTGTTTTTTATGTATCCAGGCTTCTGAACCATAGAGCAGTACCGGTACTGCCAATGTTTTATAAAATTTCAGTTGGGTCTCTCTTGTTGTTTTGTTATTTAGTGTTCGTTTTATCGTACCACATATTCCTTGGAATTTTGCTATTTTATTAATTATATCATTATCATAATTAAATGAAATGTCACATCCTAGATAATTGAGATGGTTCACCTGTTCTATGATTTTGTTTCCTATTACTATTTTGGATCTGATTTGATTTTCCCTTGGAATGCCATTACCTTAGTTTTTTCTATGGATATTTTGAGATTATATTGTTCACATATATTATGTAGTTTAAAAATATTCCTCTGAAGTTCGTCTTCTGTATTTGCTATTATTACCTGTCATCAGCGTATAATAATGTTTTCAAGTAGTGTGTTTTATCTAATTTTATTCCTTTATTTGTTTCTTCGTTCCATTTTTTTATTATTTTATTATTTTTTTTATTATTTTTTAAATACCTTTATAAATTCCTTTCAAATTTTAATATCTTCTGGTTTCATTTTTCAGATTATTTCTCACAATTTGCAATGATTTTTAAACGTTTTTTAACGATTATTTGAATATATTTTTCACGGTATTGAAGTACATGACGTGGCAGCCATATTGATTTTAACGAATATTGTGTGTTCCAGTGCAGCCAACATAGAGTCTGTACTAATTAACTTATACTAAATAAAATCAGCGTGCATTATTTCACAGGTTAGAGTACTTAAATTGCGTTAGATTAGCTTTCATCTTGGCCTTTCACAGGTTGGAGTATGTAAATTGCGTTAGGTTAGCTTTTAGCTTGACATCGCGAATTTCAAATATCGTGTATATGTTGGCTGCATCCCTTGATTCCATAGTGTAAACCGCTTAGCGTCTGCAGGCGCATGCGCATGGTGTTATGAGTGGAACTTAGAAAAAACTTTCTTGTCAGAAGTTTTAAAGTATTTCCTTAATCTTTATTTCTTTTGACTTAATTTAACATGTCCATTTATAGATGGTAATACGTGCACATGCTGCACGCACATACACGCATGCACACATATTTTATTTATTATTATTTTTTTATTGATTTGCATGCCCCATTACATCAGTAATACTATAGGCATTATGTTACATATTTACATTATGGGCAGTGTTGGGTGAAAAATTGACCATTTAAGATCAAAATTGACATTTTTTTATTTTTATATTAAAAAAAATAGTCTGTACTCTATTGTATATGTTGGCAAAGTTTCAGAGGCCTATGACGCTTCTAAGTGCCCTAAATTACGTCAGAGTTAAAAGACTGCGGCAGTTAAATGCCACCTGAATGCAAATCTTTAAACTTGTTTTTCCACACTTTTATTTTCACTGCATTTTTGTACATTCAAAATTGAATGGAATTCAGAGATTTTGTCCTAGAAGGTTCAAATTTTTACTGTATGTCCTAAAAACAATGGGTAACAAAGTAGTGCATGAGTGTCATAATTGAAGTAGTATTTTAAGAAATAAAAAATAAAATGTGTACAATTATTTTTTTTTTTAAATTCCACGCATGAGGTGCATTATTTTTTTCTTCCTTTGTATTCACATTATAAGAATTCTAATGCATAATGTTTTTTCTGAAGATTTTAGGGGTCTTGTAAAAAATCAGACATTTTACTTAAAAATTGTGGAACCATTTAATTATAATATATGCAAATTTTTAAAAATATAATATTTAATAACTCGTAAAATAAATGTCTTACAAGAATGCAACTTAAACACATCATTATGTATCAAGCAGTGAATGTCTGTACAAAAAATCAAGTCGCTAGCTCAACAAATGCAGGAAATAGAAATTTGAGCCACCACCTATCTTTACATATTTGTGTATATTATATATTTAAAAGTTAATTGAATGAAATAATCTGTGAAAAAATCTCAAGTGTTTAGTTGCAAGTTCATGATTAGCCACTGGCCAGTTTCCAACATTTTTTTCTTATTTCTGATACTAATAATTGTCTTTGTTGTATTTTGTCATGGCATTCATAGATTACATGGTACATTGTGAGATTGTGTGCGCCAGGATCTTAAAAAAAGTCAAATAAACCGCAGGGAAAGGCTTTCTATGGAGAGGGATGGGTGAAGGAGGCCTCATTGAGGAGGCGAAGGTTCTTTTTGGACTGTGGTGGCTATTTAAGAAGAAGGTCTCTATTTATGAAACAGTATTTACCAGACTAAGAAATTAGGACTGGAAGTAAATATCAATGAAACTAAATATATGGTCACACGTAGAAATACATTATGTAATGGAAATGGACAGCTAATGACAAATGAAGGAAATTTTGAGGAAGTGGCTGAATTCAAATACCTAGGAACAATAATCACAAATAGGAATGAGATGCACAAAGAAATTAAACATAAACTCAATTCTGGAAATGTGTGCTACTATGCATTGCAGATACTTTTGATGTCCCAACTCCTTTCAAAAAACGTTAAACTGAAAATATATAAAACTATTATTCTACCAGTTATATTACATGGATGCGAAACATGGACTCTTACTTTAAGGGAGGAAATGAGATTACAAGTTTTTGAGAATAAAGTTCTTACGAAAATGTTTGCACCAAAGAGAGATGAACAGACAGGTAAATGGAGAAGACTACATAACAATGAACTACATGGTCTTTATGGGAAGCCAGATATAATATAACATTTAAGTCTCGTAGACTGCGATGGGCAGGACATGTTGCGCGTATGGGGAATGAAAGACGTGCATGGAAGCTTTTTTGTAGGAAATCCAGAGGGAAAACGCCCAGTTGGTAGACCAAGAATGAGGCGGGAGAACAACATTAACTATGATTTGAGGGAAGTAGATTATACAGGGAATGATTGGAAAGCATTAACTCAGGATAGGGATGTATGGAGAGCTTATGTCCGCGCGGCCATGAACCTACGGGTTCGAAAGTGCCAGTGAGTAAGTAAGTAATATGTAACCACTAAAAATAGTACTTCGTGAAAATCCTCCCAAGAATATTATGATGATCTAAGGTGGTGGGCTTAAACTATTGTTAAGAAATATATTGAATCTTGAGGCTGCGGCGGTACCAGGAAGCTGGATCGTAGGACCGCATCACACACGCGTTGTGTAAATAAGGCAAGGTCGACCTGATGTTAAGCACCCAGTGGGCCTTGAGCCAAGTGACCGCAACATTAAACATCTATTTTACGCGTATTGTGGGTGATTCAGAGAACACAAGGTGCAACATAAAGTATGCACCATTTTACAGTAATTTTGATACTACTTCTCATGTTAATAGTCTGCTATCAACTCTTATTTACAAGATATTTCTCTATTCTACTTCCTTCAAAATAGCTGTTGTACTCTTTTGGAATTACCTTCGTGAAGGTATCAGGGGTTACCGCACACTTAACACCTTTAAGTCATGCACATACGAGGGTGGATTGGAAAAGAACCAACTCACTGGCACTATCGAACCCATAGGTTCATGACCGCGCAAACGTAAGCTTCCCTATATCCTATCTTCAGCTTTTGTTTTCCAATCATCCCCTGTATAATTCTTCCTCAAATCATGGTTAATTTTATATCATCTGTGCTGTTGTGTAATGTGGGTACTTTAGCGTTTGGTTGGTGAAAAGGATAATTGTTGTAGGTTAATTCGGTAGATTGGAAGGTTAATTCTGGTATTATAGGTAATTTTGGTGATTCAGGTTACGTTGAAGTCTTGAAGAATTAAAAGATGAAGTTAGTAACAAAACAAAGTGTAGTTTTATTCAGTAAATGTGCGTCTGTCCTGGACACACATAAAATACAAAAAGCCAAGATTCTTCTCAAGACGGTGAATATAAAAAAAAAAAATTAGCCCCTTCGCAAAACACAGTACAAAGACATTTTCTTAAAGTAAAGAATGAACAGATTTTTTTTTGGTAGTAAAAGATTCCGGGCTATGTTGCCGTGGTCTATAACTGGCGTTTCTTCCAGACGTTTCTCCCTCAACAGCGGATGTTCGCAGTCGAGTCTACGACAGGGAAACAACAGCTTCTAGCGCTCGCCACTGAAGATGCCCTCCGCAGTTGAGGGAGAAACGTCTGGAAGAAACGCCAGTTATAGACCACGGCCACATAGCCCGGAATCTTTTACTACCATGATTACCGGCCGTGAAAGCCTGCATTCCAGATTTTTTTTTGTATATAAGTCAACCTAGCTTGGTCCTTTTTTTTACGACATGTGAGAGGGTGGCATCTGACCAGTTTCAATTGACCCGTCTCCATTACGTAGTCGTAAACCCGTTACACAATTTCTAAGTGTTTAAACTGTAACTTCTCTTGTTTAATACATTTTTACAGTACAGTGCTCGTTCCTGGCCTACCTACCTCTAATTGTCCTACATGGAGTTTCTATCCCTTCTTCCATTCCCCATTCGTGCCCATTTCAGTCTACGAGACTTAACTGTTTTTATTATAATTATCTGGATCACAGAATACCCAAACTAATGTTAAGATATCAACCTGCAGGAAGAAGAAGACCAGGACGTCCACTCAAAAGACTTCTGGATGGTGTTTCTCTTGAGGCCGAAACAGGTCAACAAATGGCCTAAATTCGTGAAAGTACTATGATGATGATGATGATGATGATGATGTATCTCACTGTTATGTAGTTTTCTCGGTTAAACTTTACAACCTGTGACGCGACATTTTTAATTCCTTCATAAACTGTTGTCAAATTTTATTCTTAGGGTTTCATTTTTCAAATTATTTCTCAACATTTACAATGGTTTTTACTTTTTTTTTTTCTAACGATTATTTCAATATACCTTTCAATTAACCTATCTGTTCGTTTCTCTTTGGTCCAGGCATTTTCCTAAGAATTTTATTCCTAAGTAGGCCTATTCGTAATCTTTTCTCCTCCCTTAAAAGTAGATACTAGTTTCGCATCCACATAACATAACTGGGAGAATAAAAATTTTATATATTTTCAGTTTAACGTTTTTGAGAGAAGTTAGGATGACTAAAACCCTTCTAATGTATAATACCCGGAGTCAGCCAAAGGCCGTCCATACATGGAGAATTGAAAGAAGGAGCAGAAAAGGAAGACCAAGAATCACATGTATGTTATTATTCAACAATAAATGAGGAAATTTGGTGTAACGGATCAAGACACAGAGGACATAGAACGAGGAAAAACTTTGATTCGGGGAAATTTGTGAATGTGTATTACATACTGATATTCTATATGTCCGTAATCATTTACGTATATATATATATATATATATATATATATATATATATATATATTTTTTTTTTAAAATCATGTTATTATTAAGATTGGTTCGAGAAATACCTCAATGATAGGAAAATTGTCAATGAATATATACGTATTTTTAACCTGGTTGAGTAGTAGACAAGGCCTTTAAGGTCTTAAACACCAGATTACGTTTATATAACACTTTGGCTAGACCAGTGTTGACCTATGGTAGTGAAGCATGGACACTAAAAAGACAACATGAAAGCAGAATAACGGCATGTGAAATGAGATGCATGCTCAGAACAGCGGGTTACACCAGACGGGATCGGAAAAGGAACACCGATATCTTAAAAGAATTGAAGACTACGCCAATTTTGGAATATATTAAACAGTACCGACTAAATTGGAAACACCATCTTGAAAGAATGAGTTCAAATCGGATCCCCAAAGCTGTTTATAATTATATACCAAGAAGACGAAGATCTCTGGGCCGTCCTATGAAACGCTGGAGGGGAAATTTTCTATAGGATCGTAACAGGCCTTGGCCTAATACTTGGAAGGAAGGAAGGAAGAAGAAGAACTTATTATTATTATTTTACCGAAATTATACAAGGCATAGATTATTAATTAAATAAAAATAAAACTTAGTTTTATTTGATTTTCATATTTATTAAGATATAATTCAGTGACAGCTGTTTCGGTACACTGTTTCTTCTTCAGACATGTTAACAAATTATAATTATTATACAGCGTGTCCACAAATATATCATCATACTTTAAACTACTGCTACGTCGCTTTGGATAATCGTATCTCAATGAAATTGGAGACAATCAAAAGAGAAACTAAACTAAATTTAATCATGTTTTTTGTGGTCGATATGGGTTCATTGTTGGATATTTGAATGAATGAAAGTAAATGCGCACAAATGTGCAAATTGTTAGTAAATTTAGTCTAAGCAAAACTTGTTAAACGATAATTGTCTTTCCGCACACTTTTGGACGTGATATCGTTCACATAGATTGTTGCACAGTTCGCATATGCATTCTTGGTTTGGCTCGTGGAATCTCTTTGTGCTGCAAACCTTGTGGCGAAAGCCATGGATTGCATACCGTGTTAGGATGTGCCTCATCTCGTAGTTTGGTCGTGTCCACTCTCTCGTACACATAGCCTCTGTTGTGCAGATATCATTCCTCTTCTCCTGTAGTCCTTGCATTGTTGTCTCATATGTTCGATAGGAATAGCTGCCGTCTAATGTCTTCAATGAAGAAGGTTTCTTTCATTAAGACGTACGTCATTCTTGAAGGTGCTGTTTTTTCAACTCCCAGAACTCTTTTCATGAAGCGTGCTTTTACTGTTTCTATTTGTGTCAAGTCTCTGTTTGTGAGTTTGTCCCATATTATGTTAATTCCATATGTTGTTATGGGAGTTACGACTGTCTGGAAGAGGGTCATTGCTGTTTCTGTTGATAATTGGTGGAGATTTTTGATGCTGTATATCGCTCTTATTGCAGCTGAAACCTTCTGTTGGATATTTAGCAGATAGGTTAAATGCGAATGTTTGATGTGCTTTTGATATTGTGTTGTTAGTAAAGAAGTGATTAAATTGTATAATTAGGAGACATTTTGGAAAACAAATGAGGAAAGAAATCCAATTGAGATTTCATAATGCCATAGCCAAACCTGCTCTACTATACGGAAGTGAATGCTGGACACTTCGAGCAAAAGATAAATCCCGCATTAATAGTTCACAAATGAGTTTCCTCCGATCACTAACTGGAGTAACATTAAGGGATAGAATGAAAAGTGATGAGATAAGGATGCAGTGGAATAGTAGAGAAATGGTTGAACATATACAAAATTATCAGATTAAATGGTTCCAACACGTCCAGAGAATGTCAAATTCCCGTTTACCAAAGATGATTTACCACCTCAACCCTAAAGGCAAAAGAGACCTCGGAAGACCCTTCAACCGATGGAGGTATCACTTTTTGTAGTCGCAGAACGGGCATCATCACCCAATACTGCATTCGGAAGAAGAAGAAGAAGAAGTAAAGAAGTTATGAAATAAGTTTTAAAGAGTTAAGGCGAACACCCAAGAACGTAGTTGGTGTGTTTTGCAATATCACACCACGCAGAGTCCGGTGCTGGTTCAGCGTGCTTTTAGGCGAATGTTTCAACATCAGGCTCCTACACACAAGTCAATTCTGAAGTGGTACCGTGATTTTGTGGATCGTGGCTGCATATGTATTCAAAGGAAAGGTCATTCAGGGAGACCATCTGTCGATGCACGAATTGTGGATCAAGTGCTGGAGGCATTTGTGTGTAGTCCCAAGAAGTCTGTCCATAGAGCTAGTCAGCAGTTAAACATCTCTAAATCCACCGTATCTAAGATCCTACATACACGACTGAAGTTCCACCCCTACAAACTCCAATTAGTGCACAAGTTCAAACCTGATGTTATGCAAAGCGATTAGATTTCTCTGAGCATTTCATGGCACTAATGGAGGATCATGAAGAACTTTCAGAAAAAAAATAATTTTCAGTGATGAGGCAACTTTCCACGTTAGTGGAAAAGTGAACAGGCATAATGTTAGGATTTGGGGGAGTGAGAATCGAAACACCATTGTGGAAGTTGAAAGAGATTCCTCTAAACTGAATGTCTTTTGTGCCTTATCAAAACGTAAAATCTATGGCCCATTTTTCTTTCTAGAGGCCACTGTCAACGGTGCAAATTATCTTGATATGCTCACGGAATGGTTATTTCCTCAATTGGAACAAGAAGAAGGCGACGAATATCTTTTCCAGCAAGATGGAGCACCTCCTCATTCATTGGCATTTGCATGTTCGGAAGCATCTGAATGACCGGCTTCCAGGAAGATGGATTGGACGTCCCGGAGATGATGATAACGTTTTCTACAAGTGGCAGCCGAGGTCACTTGATTTGACGGTCTGTGACTTTTTTATGGGGTTACATAAAGGATCGCGTCTATATACCCCCGTTGCCTCAAAACCTGCAAGGAATCCAGCCTCGTATCATTGCTGTCATCCAGTCCATTTCTTCACATAAGTTGGAGGGTGTGTGGCGTGAATGGGAATATCGCCTCGATGTCTGCAGCGCCACTCGTGGGGGCCACATTCAATGTCTATGAGGTATAGCAAACAATTTTTTAGTTTCTCTTTTGATTGTCACCAATTTCATTTAGATACGATTATCCAAAGCGACGTAACAGTAGTTTAAAGTATGGGACTATATTTGTGGACACGCTGTATTTAAAGTGACTGTACAATAACGATAAATATCAAATTGTGCAGCTTTAGAGTTGGTTGCTCATTTGTTTTCCAATGATTTACTAAAACTATGCATGCATTACGTAACAACTAAACAATTGCACATGAGTTAAGAGTCCAGCCATGGGAATTTCGTAATCGCCATTTTGTTACGAAGTTGACATTTAATTGTTGAAACTGTATCTGTTGACAGATTGTCATTTGTCAGAAATAAATGACGGCGGTAACATTCTTGTGTTAGAAATTTGCAGGCGCGAGGAATTTTAACAAGTAAATAACGGTATATCTTACTCATGGTGATATTTTATTAAACACGCGGAGACGCCATCTTGTAAATCATACACGGCCAGCAAGATAATTGCTGATAGTAATTTATAATTCAATTTCATTTGACCATGTTCAGTTATTAGTAATAATAAAGCTTTATTTATTCCAGCAGATTTAAGGCCATCCAGGCATTCTCTTTCACACAATCTAGTTAACAATTGAATGTCGGTCACGCAGGAATTGCGTAAACTAAGCGAATTTCTCAATAAGTTGAATTTATGGTCCGATTTTGCTTGTATCTTCCTTTTGTTAATTGAATCATATGTGTCCATTTACCATATGAGAAATCGAACATGGCGGCCGATAGAGCGATTTTTAAATACCGGTTTTAAGATAAACGCCTCCTATTAATGGCCTGAGTTTCATGTTTTTTTTTTTTTTGAGAATGCTTTGGTGGACTAGTGGTTATTTTGCTCTGATCCCGAAGGTCGCGGGTTCAAATTTCCCCCCCCCCGCGGTGAATGAATTATTTTTTGGACGAAGAAATCCAAGGAGCAAGTCCTCTGGTAGGGACTTTAAGCCGTGGATCCCAAATCTGAAGATTTTCAGGCTCGTAAAAATCCTTAAGTTTGAATAAAGAGGCCTCTAAGCAGTATTTACCGACCTTTTTCATCTTAGTAATACCTTATATAGTGAAGCATGGACACTAAAAAGACAACATGAAAGCAGAATAACGGCTTGTGAAATGAGATTCATGCGCAGAACAGCGGGTTACACCAGATGGGATCGGAAAAGGAACACCGATATCTTAAAAGAATTGGAATATATTAAAACAGTACCAACTAAATTGGAAACACCATCTTGAAAGAGTGAGTTCAAATCGGATCCCCAAAGCTGTTTATAATTATATACCAACAGGATGAAAATCACTGGGCCGTCCTATAAAACGCTGGAGGAAAATTTTTCTGTAGGATCGTAACAGGCCTTGGCCTAATACTTGGAAGGAAGAAGAAGGAGAAGAGAAAAAGTAATACCTTATAAGGCAACTGTCTCCAATTGCAAGTCGAAACCTATCTTGAAATTTCTTCCAAATTTTATCTGCCGCTTTTAACTTCAAGGCACCAAAATACAACACCAAATCTCTCATTTAAACTGTAGGAAAATAATACAACTCCTGTATTAGTAGATTAGATAACCGCCATTACCTGCCATCCGCGCCGCGTCCCGTCTCAATTCACTCCTCTCTTACTCAAGCAGGGAATGTATCTATCCCGTACAGTGGGTTGTCATTGTTGGAATCTGGTTTCGATTTATGTACCTTGCAGTTGAAAGCGGGACATGTTTTGAACATGGCTTTGGCACGTTACAACGCTTCTCTGCGAGAAATTTGAAGGTAGGTATCGGCGTGCAGTTCCCTTGTGGGGAAAAACAGAAAAAAACTGAGGATTGTCGGCACCGGGATTTGAAACCGGTATCACCCGATTACGAATCTCATAAGGGAGTGGTGGAATTGTTATAAGAGGAAGTTGTTACAGATTACTTAAAATATTACCAGCCCTTTCCCGAGCAAAGATACTCTTGTGTCTTAATTCTTCCTCAGTTTCGACAAACTCTGGTACCGTGAGCAGATTTCAATAATTTGATAACGTATGTCATTTCATAGTTGGAAATGTTCCCCAAATTGGAAACTGTTGATATGTTTATTTTCAACGGAAACTTCCGTGGTCTAGAAGTTAAGTTCCTTGCCTCTAAGTCCTGAGGATCTCGGGTTCAAACCCGGCCGTGATCGATGTCCTTATAAGATGATAAAATCCAAATGACAATTACTGGGAGGGTTTTTAAGCCGTGGGTCCCTATTCCTTTCATCTCATGACCCAGAGGACACGCATCCTCTGGGTCATGAGATGAAAGGTTGGACCAAATAAGTGTACTCTTAGTTTAATCTTCTTGTATCTTGTAAGCCCATGTTTGCCTTAACAGAGATTTAGGTGCTCTCCCCCTACAGGGAAGAATTTGAACCATACTAATTTAGTTACACTTTGGTTTTCGTATAGATGCCCTTTGAGTGGTCCGTGGTCAGCGTTCCACCTCATACTGACATCTAGGAAACCAAAGTAGTACTAGGACGGGAAAATTCTGTAAATTTTGCTTAGAGGTCTTTCATTCAGGCTTAAGGAACTTTTACGAGCCTGAAAATCTTCTGACTCGGGACCCACGGCTTAAAGTTCCTCCCGGAGGACTTGCTCCTTGGATTTTTCCGTCCTAAAAAAAATCCATCTACCCCGGCCGGGTTTGAACCCGCGACCCTCGGGACCAGAGGCAAGGAGCATAACCACTAGTCCACCGCAGCCGATTCTTAGTTTAATGTAATTGTATTTAAGTGTTAAATAAAAAAAGCTTAAATGGTTTTAAGGGAGAGAATACCTTATAGACTTCAATAATTTTATCAATGTATCATCCCGGTCGTAACAGTTACCTGGGTGAGGTTTTATCGGGGGTTTTTCCTCACCTGTAAGACACATGTCAGGAAACGTTAAGGCCCAAACGGTCCCCGAACATCACATGACCATCGCAATCATCATTTATATTCATCTTAGATTAAGTTTAGGATTAAGGATTCTTTATATGACATATGTTATACTTTAAATAATCTCTCTCTAAAATACAATTTAAGAATATCTACATCTAAAACAAAAATATTAGCTCTGAAAGGAAAATGTGCAATAAGAACAAAAATAATGATAAACATTGTAATTATAGACCAAGTTCAGAATTTTAATTATTTGGGATGCCATTTAGGCAATGACAGAAATTTAGATAAACACACTAAAATACAACGATTCAATTATCTATGTGGCACAATTAAACGCACTTTATTGAATAAGACTAGAAAATAAACTATTTTGAAGTTTTACAAAGTATTGGCAGTTCCATCTCTTATCTATGGATGTGAAATCTGGACATTAAGAAAGGCAGATAGTAAACATATAGATGCTGCTGAAATGAAGACGTTGAGAGCAATAGCAGGATACCAAAGGACCGATAAAAAGAAAAAACGAAGATATAAGAACAGAACTTAATATATTTAATTTCTGTGAAAGAATAAAATATTATCAAAATGCTTATCTTCAGCACGTATTACGAATGAATGAACAGCGCATACCAAGAAGAATGTATAATTATAAACCAAAAGGGAGAAGAATGTTGGGAAGACCATTGAAGAGATAGAAGGACCAATTCGACCTATAATGGGATCGGAACAGGCCATTGGGCTTAATCCTTGTTGATGATGATGATTAAGGATTCTCCTGGCGCAACACTATCATCATCATCATCCATCATATCATCGGGGCAACATAACCCAGCCTTCCAGGCGTCCCAACCTCGGAAGTGGGCTACAATTACGCCAATGCCAGGAGAAAACGCCAGAAATGTCCAAAAGGACAAATTTGGGGCATTAAAACAAATTGTAAAATGACTAGGTAATACTCGGCGTGCGTTGCTACGTCTAAATAAGTGAAACGTGTTTTTATGTTTAGTTGAATAAGTAAAAAGAAAGTAATTATTAATTTATATCGTAATTATATTTAGATACCCTGTGCTGATTACCCGGCGTTGCCCGAGAATGTACTTATCCCGAACATCTTGGCATAAATGAGCTGGAAAACGAAAATGGTTACTGTGAGTTATCAGTAAAAGATATACATGTGCTATGGCGGACTACTATACAGATTTTTTTTTTTTAGATATTCAATTCTGTTTAGGCGTATGTTATGGTTTAGGCAGCGTAAGCCATTTAAGCGTCCAAAACAGTTCCTACAAAGGGTAATTTTTAAGGGTGAAGGGGTTGAGTATTACAACTCTCTTACAGCCTGAAACCTTACCGGGAAACTCTGAACCTTTTGCAAAAAGCCCCATCTCACAATCGGATGAACGGTATGGCAGCGCATAAAGGACAGACAGACAAGACATACGTTGGTTTTTATATAATTATGTAGATTAAGTTGGAAAGGACACGAGTCTGGCCCATTAGATCACCACAACCACATATTTCAAACACCTGTGGTTTGACAAACCAGACTATTTTTACCTTACTGTACATGGGCTGAGGTGAAGGGTGATATGCTGCTATGTAATGATTGAATGAAGATGATATATGGGGGAGGAAGGTGGAGTGAAGAGTTTTGGTGGGACAAAATTCCAGAAAATACCGAGAAAAACCTGATAAATTCCTATTTGCTCCACCACCAATACCCGTCTGAAATCTCGAGGATTCGAATCTAATATCCCAGTCGGGGCAGCCGCGTCTTCCGAGACGGCATACTAAATTTGTAGTATCCATCCATAGTAATTCTGCCCGAAGGCAGGTCCTTCACTTCAATCATAAGAATTTTCGTACTATGCTTGCAGCTTTACTGGGGAATTGTAGGTGTGGTAGCTTCGCGTTTATTCCACACCGGTGAAGGATGATGATGATGATGATGATGATGGCGGCCATATGATTTCGGGGACAGTTTGGGCCTTAACGTTTTCCTGACATTTGTCTTACAGGTGAGGAAAAACCTCCGATAAAAACCTCACCCAGAAAACTGCCCCGACCGGGGATCGAATCCGGGCCTGCTGTGTGACAAGGCAGCACGCTACCTCGAGACCACAGCGGTGGACTATTATATTTTAATTCAATAGTGGATTAAGTTATATAAAATACAAGCAATTAAATTGTTACGGGTATGTACGGCGAATGAAAGAAGAAATGTTACCCAGAAATACATTGGAATGATGTCCACCTGGAAGAAGAATGTAAGGAAGACCTCAAAACTCATGGATGCAAGAAATAACTGAAATGATAACAAGAGGACTGGAGAGGATGGAAAGGGACGAGTTGAGAATAAAAATAAAACTTTAGGCACGGACAGTTATGTAAACATTGAACACGTGTATATGATATTAATATAATGTAGGTTAAAAACTGTAAAATTTTTACCTTGTAGGTCCGTCTTCTCAACTTAAGTTATTTTAAAACTCTGTAGGCCTTTCGGGAATAGCCCCATCATCAGCAGAATGAATTAGGTCCGTACTTATTGACCCTTGTTGAAGCACTGACTTGGTTGTGAGAATTTTGTACAGAGGATTGTGTGGACTGGGTGTGTATTCATTGAGAATCAGGTTGTTGTTGATTTCTCTTAGGATTGCGATTTCCTCCAGTATATTTATCCTTGTTGGAATGTTTTCTCTGTGCACTATTGTGAGGGTGTTATCGATGTTATGCATATGGTGTCCAGCCTGAATTACCCTTTTGCGTAACTTGATTTTCCTTCATTATAAATGAAATCTCTGAAATGTTCCTTAAATCTAATGTTGAAGCTTCTGTTAGTTTTCCCAATGTAGAATTTATTGCAGTCTGTACATGTTAATTTGTAGATGCCTTTATTGTTGAATTCATCTATTTCTTCGATGTTGTTGTTTATTAAATTGTTTAACTCCGCCATGGCCGGTCCCCAAGCCCGGATGAGAAAGGAGGAGGGGGAGGAGTAACAACCTCGTTAAAAAACCAGGGTTCAGTTGGCTCCGACTGATAGTACTCTGTAAGGGCCCCTAGCCAGGGTTACAGTGAAGACCTCAACGGCAGAGTCGGCGCAGAAGGAGTCCTTCATCACGGCGGATCTGGCGGAAGAGGCAACCCTATCTCTAAGGGAAATAGAGAAACGCTGCCTTGCGGTGAAGAGGGATCTTCAAAGGCTATGGGAGGAAAAACCCAGACAGAAATTTTCCTGGTCCTCCAGGTTGGGGGTTTATGCTGTGGGCCAGCTCCCCACACATTAGAAAAAAAAAACAAAATGCTAAAAGACCAAATCAATCAATGTCTAATCCTATAAACACCTCAAAGGGATTGAAACAAGGGTGCAGTCTATCACCAATTTTATTTAATATTTATGTAGAATTTATATTAACGAAATGGAAACAAAGCTGCAAAGGTATGGGGATCCCAATAGGCAATAGATTTTTGCTGACATTACAATTTGCCGATGATCAACTGGTTTTAGCGCAAGACAATTTTGATATGGAATTCATGATAAAAAGGTTGAAAAGCACATGTGAATCATGGGGTCTCACAGTAAATTTACAAAAAACAGAATATCTGGCAATAAATAGCAATGAAAGAGAAAACTTAGTATTGGAAGATGGAATCCAAATAAAGCAAGTGAAACAAACTAAATATTTGGGAATGATTATGGATAACATCGAAGGTATAGGCAAAGAGAACATAAAACATAGAATTGAATTGAGTAGCAAAATAATATCATCATTAAATTCCATATGGTGGGATAAGCATATTTGGAAAGACACAAAAAATATATTGGTAAAACATTAGTGGAATCTGTTGCAATGTACGGAAGTGAGGTATGGACAATCAATAAGTACTACAAGAATAGACTAATAGCTCTAGAAATGGATTATTTACGAAGAAGTGCCAGAAAGTCTAAATTAGAACGTGTCACAAATAAGGAAATTAGAAACAAAATGGAAGCAGAAGAAAGCATAATTGAAAGAATTGAGGAAAAGGAATTAAAGTGGTTAGGACATGTTTTAAGAATGGAAGATGAGCGATGGCCGAAGCAACTATATGAATGGCATCCTAACAGAAATCAGAAAAGAGGAGGACCAAGGTTAACATGGAAGGAAAACATGAAGACAGTAATGCAAGCTAGAGGGCTAAGCATCGAAGATGCCTAAGACCGTAGGCTTTGGAGGTTTGGCACGGGAAGACGGCAGCAGCTGTAAAAACCCGAAGATAGAGATAATTTATTATGAGTTCTGTAGGATATATTTATATTCTTATTGAGCTTTTTTAGTGTGTTGGCCAATTTTAATGTTTCTTTACCAGTGTACGTGAGAGTTATCCATTTCTTGTTACTTTGATTGGATTCTTTTTCAAGTTTGGTTATGTTGGTAATGTTATTTTTTCTTTTTTGTTTATTTAGAATTTTATTTATTATTTGTTTGTTGTAGCCGTTAATTTTTGCCATGTGTTTAATATAATTTAATTCCTCGTTATAATTTCTTTATTTAAAGGGAGTTTTAACATCTTATTTATTAGACTCTTATTTTTTATTATTCCGGCTTTTACAATGAATATACATTTTTCCGGCACCCATGTTCACAGTTAACTACACATTTGTTTCAACACATTTTTCCATTCTTGTCTGTTCATCCATATATCTTCTTCTATTTCCCATTCCCTCTTAGTTTCATTGATTCCCTGAATCCACGTAATATTTGGTCTACCCTTCTTTTTCCTTCCCTGTGGTTCCCAATCCATGATTATCTTAGGTAGTCTTCCTTCTTCCATCCTTCTAATGTGTCCGTACCAATTTGTTTCTTCTTTATAAAATCTAATATTGAATATTGTACCTGCATTTTTTCTTTTATATATGAATTTCTGATTTTATCCTTCCTGGATATTCTTGCAGCACGTCTCCAGTAGTCCATTTCAGTGGTGAGTAATTTTTTTTTCATTTGTGCATTTAAAGCCCACACATCAGCTCCATAGGTAATAATGCTTCTGATTATTGTATTAAAATAGTTTTTTTTTGTTTCTTTGAAGATATGTTTGTCCCATACTATTCCATTTAGGGCAGATATAGCATACTTTTCTATATTGATCCTGTTTCTTATCTCTGTTTCTTGTTTTCCATCTTTAGTAATTTTAATTCCCAAATACTTATATTCTTCAGTGTATTTAATTGTCCCTAAATTTTCTTCTAGTATTAAATCTTGAGGAAGATCCCCTATTGTCATATATCTAGATTTATCCACATTGATCTTTAAACCCCATAAACTATATTCTTGTATTAATTTTCTAGTGAGGTATTCCATATCTTAGACTCTTAAATTTACTTATTTTATGTTGAAAAGGATGTCTGGATTTATTGTTTATAGCTAGTGTGTTGCTTGTCGGTTTTCGAAAGGCCTACAGAGTTTTGAAACAACTTAAGTTGAGGAGACGGACCTATTAGATAACTATTTTATAGTTTTTAACCGTACATTATATTACTGTGAACTACCTCAATGGAAACTTGCCATGCATTTTACTAGTACATATCTACGTGTATATAAATAAATAACAAATTTGTAACAACTATCCCCATTCTCCCTTACTCTATTTCTGTGTTGATGGTTTGATAAAGCCGACCTTGATATATGGTGACCCCTGGAAGGCAGAGTTATGGGAAATAACAAATATCAAGGCTAGATATGCAGATTCAATTTACTCGACACAGCAGGGGGCCATTCACACTCACAGCGTCAAATATATGTTATTCCTCTAAACGTAATAAAATTACACATCGAAATATACTAAAGTATCCCAGTGTCTCGCAAGTTGTTAGACACTCGCATTCCACTTTATGGTCCCGAGTTCACTTCTCGGGCATTCCATGTGGAGCCAGGACAGTTTTTCTCTGGTTCCCCCCCCTTTTTTTTGTCCCTTCTTCGTAGTTGTGCGGTCTGAAATATGCGCATAAAAGTTCCGATAAATTTCCCTGAGAGATGTCTTATTTCATTTCAGGGTCTTTTACGTGCCGTAAATTTACGATACAAGATCATGACTTTTTGTATATATTTATATATTTGCCTGGTAGCGTAAGTGGTAGCGCACTGAGATATCAACTCTCAGGTCCGGGTTCAAATTCCGTCCAGGCATTTATTTTTCATACCTTGTCATATTAAGCTTGCATTGCTAAATGTCGAAAAGGTTTAATTATAACATCGAAAAGCGTCACTGCTATGAAGTAAAAATGTTCTTTTTAATTGGCTTACTTGTTATAGTAGCTACTAGGTGGCAGTGGAGACCGAGTTCACGCTACATCTGGTAATAATAGAGAATATGTATAAGAAAAATAAATGTTTGTTCTGGATTCGCCTGGTAGCGTAAGTGGTAGCGCACTGAGATATCAACTCAGAGGTCCGGGTTCAAATCCTGTCCAGGCATTTATTTTTCTTATCTTGTTATATATATAGGGTTTCCAGTATAAAACCGGACACTCTGCGGCTGGCAGAGTGAAATGCGGACGAGGAGAGAGCGCTGCCTGACGGGTGAAACCCCGTGAGGCGTGTCCGGTTTTATATTGGAAGCCCTGTATATATATATATATATATATATATATATATATGCATGCACCCTAATCATATAAGTAACAGAAGAACGAATATTGAAATTATATGGACATCTGAAAAGGATGGAGAATAACAGAATCCCAAGAATGATGCTGGATTGGAATACTGAAGGCAGGAGGAGGAGGGAGAAACCGAGGGAACAGTGGTTTTCTATATGATATAGTGTATCCCAGATAATTAAAATTGCTCACTTTTTCTGTTATTTTATTCTCTAATGGAGTTTTACTCTTAGTGATATAATATATATATATATATATATATATATATCTTGTGATATAATATGTATGCATGCATGCAAGGCTGTCACATTTATCTTAATTGCCAAACTATCTTTATCTACTGTTATAAGAAACAGTGACGTAGTTACTAAGCAACAAAACCGATACTTTATATTATAACAAAACACAAACACACCATAAAAACATAAAATACAGATTCAACAAAACGTAAAATACACTTTAATGGTAATTTCATATAACTATATAAATAACATTTCCTTGACTTTTCTGGAAGTATATGAGCAGTTGCATCTTGGACTTCTTTTAAATTTTTCCTGCGTTGATACGGTCTAAATAAATGAAATGTTAAAGATTAATTAAATTGTATGGTACCGGTATATGCTAAGACGAAACAACATGGAGGTTTCGGATTCCAGGTAAAGCTCCGCTTATAAGTATCGGATTTTCCTCATTTTTTGAATAACTCCTACCTCAGTTTATTTTGTTAGAGTATACTGCGTTTCGTTGTGAAACATCGAGCGATTTGTAAATTTTCACTGGTAAACTCTTACCCCTAGTGGTTTTACAGAGTTAATTAGTGAATCAAAACCATCCTGGGACCCTCTAAAATACACAAACATTTAATCAAAATCGGTCCAGTCGTTTAGGTAGTTGTTTAATTTCGGATTTCAGGTAAACCTCCACTTCTAATTGTTGGATTTCGCTTATTTTTGGATAATACCTACCTCGGTTTATTTTAATAGGTTATACTGAGTTTCGTTGTGAAACATCGAACATTGTGACCGGTAGAGCGATTTTAAAATTTTCACTTCAGGTGAATTCTACACTTAATGGATTTGGAGGGTCCAGTTGTGAATCTAAACCATCCAGGGACCCATTCAAATACACACAAAAAATCAAAAAAATCTGTCCAGTCGTTTAGGAGGAGCCTAGTGACATACACACGTAAAGAAGAATTATATATATATCGAGTTTCTTTCTGAAAAAAACTGCATACATATTTGTGAAAATCATTTTCGGTGTCTAGTAGGTTGGATCGATGAAGATTGTGATTTTTTCAAAAATGTTTTCAAGAGAACTACCTCAGTATCTTTCTTTCGTAATTCGCTAAATGAAAGAGTTCAGCTCTCTCTACACCAACACGTGATGTAATTTCAAGGAACTTGTAAACTTGTTTATTCCTGAGAAATGTGATTATTATTCTGAGCGTCTAGCAGAGAGCGTAGTAAAAATTAATTATAACAGACGTTGAACGATTTTTTTCTCGTTTATAGGAAATAAACGTTAATAATAATTATATATACGAACATCATTTGAAAGAGTACAGAGTAAGAACCAGATCAGTCACTGTTACTTGAAACTTGGAAAATGTACTTCTAGCTGTACAGCATCCATACTTCCTTATTTGTGTGCCAAACTTTGAAGGTAAATAAACTTATGACTAAACTTATTTTTTTACTGTTTCACACTTCTAAACGATAGTGCTTTCCATGAAGAATCTAATGGCACCTTAAACTCCATGTCGACAAAAAAGTGACTTATCTTCATTCATTATTGACGACTGACACTGAACTGTCAGATATTTTTCTATCTGTGAGTTTCACAGCAATTCTTGAATGGAAAGCACACCATAGCGTAGTAGGTTATGGAAATACGTTATTTTATCCGTTAAATGTAGAGTAAATTACATATTTAACTTTGTTACGCGTCGTATTACGCTGGCAAGCCGAGAATAGTGGTCTCTCATTAGTCGGAATAGATTTGCGAGTCAAAAAGCCCGCGCAAACATCGAAATGTCTAGGCCCTCATTCTAGAAAACTATAGGAGTTTCTTTTTTCCGGTTCGGGAAAGATCGGTGTCGAGAGGTTTCCGTGTGGAAGTGCCCCGACCCTGGGCTTAAAATGATCCGTCTACTCGCCTGTATAATCCGAGGGGAAGACGGAAGTCAGTATTGTGTTGGACGGAGAGAGGTTAAGTGTAAGACAAGTTGTAGTGACCGGAAACTGTGTGAAATAACTGTGACTGAGATAAACATTGAAAGAAGATTGAGAAGTTGAATGGAATTTAGGCTCAATTAAAAAAATATACGTTTTGAGATATTATCAATTGATACATAACTATATGCATAACATTGTTGTTTATTTTAATTGATACAATCAACTGTTGAACCTACTGTAATCGAGATATTGAAACGAAACTTTTCAGGCTGATCAACTACAAAAAGGCTAGTACACAAATGCATTGAACCGGAAAAGGGCAAAGAATGAGCAATGTCCATATTTCATTCAACTCCTAATTGTGAGTGAAAATTGTGATTAAAAGTTTAGGTAATTTGTAGAAGTACCTAAATAGAGTGTTAAGTGAGATTTAAAACAACATATGTGTGTTCATTTACGCCGATATGGTCATCTGCAATAATATCTAATTTTATTTTAATTTAACTTTTAACTGTAAATATATTATTAGTTTTTAAATTATGGTCGAGTCGATGTTTTTTTAACGCATGCTACATTATGACCTAATTCCTAACTTATCCTCTTTCATTAATGTAGCTCAACTATCCCCAGACCACATTGCTTCCATGTCAGATAAGCTGTGTCACCATTAACACTGGTCATCATGATTTTTGTCCCATGAGTTCCAATAGCTGTACTTAATGCAGTTTTTTTATCGTGTTTTCAAATATGTATTCGGGAATTTCTCCATCACCCACAGATTTTTTTATTTCAATTTCAATTAATGGATTTAAATAATTATTCTTTTAATAAACGTTTTTTCGTCTATTTCTCAATCGTAAAATAAAACCAAATGAGCTAACTCAGGAGATTTCACCTATGGAAAAGATATATCAAGGCAAATGGCATCCTAATATGCAGGCCGATTATTGTTGAACCATCAAGAGGGATGCTCCACAGGCGAAATATAACAGAAATAGTCATTTCTTACTTTCTAGGTGAGTCCGTATGTTCGAATATTGTGTAGTTACGAATGTAGAAAATATTGAAGTGTTTAAAATTATAAATTTCTGTCTCTCGGAAACCTTGCGTGATGGAGAAAACCCGATATCATATTTGAATTCAGGAGAAAAAATACTACCAGAATCACATATTTTTCTTTCTGAGACAAAAAAAAAAGTTTATTTTTTTGTTCATCATCATCATAGTACATTCACGAATTTAGGCCATTTGTTGACCTGTTATTTTTTTGTTACGCAGTGTAATATAGGACTAATGTATCTCTTTTTGTCCGAGTCATCAGTAAGCTTTGGACTGTGTGTATTTTTCATTAAAAAGGAAGGACAAAGGGAGGCGAATAAAAAAAGGGACAAAATATACTGTTTATTTATTAAAAATTGAAAGTGTTTGAAAATATAATGCTAAGAAAGATAAAATTCACAGAGAATAAATTATCTATTCATTATTATATGCAGTTATCAACTATTAATTACTTAACAATACGAATATAACCAGGAAGCGATATAAGAATGCGAGAAATAGGATTCTAGCATTAATCTAAATAAACCAAATTATATAGTAATATGCGGAAATTCAAAAGATTTGAGATTGCAAAATAAAAAATGAAATTTAAAGCACTACGAAAAATACACATCTTTGAGTGGCAAAATGGATGATCAGAGGCTGGTCAAAAACTCTACAAATGGAAACCTATAGGAGGCAGAACTGTAAAAAGACCGAAGATCAGATGGGAGGATGACACAATGAACGATCTAAGGAAAATGAAAGTGATTAATTTGAATATGGCAAGAGACGGATTGGCATGGAGGAGGATTGTTGAGAAGGCCAAAACTTTGACTTAAGATGATGATGATGATGAGTGGCAAAATCATTGAGAATGGGAATCTTGAACATTAGTTCAAGAATTAATGAAGATAGGACATAAATATATCTACTAAACGGTATTTTATTGGATAAACATATCACAATAAAAAACGAAGTGTGATTCAGAAATATGGCTATACGTTTGATCGCATTTTCTGACGAAAATATTATTATTAAAGGAAATATGATGTTATCATTGGAAAGGGAATCCTTCAAATTACAACAATAGAACAAAACAAATCTCTTACAACAATACTAAGCAAGTCACTTTATTGCTTCAAACTGTTCGCCGTTTACATCCAAGCATAATTGGCAACGATTTGGGAAGTCATTCATTGCGTTATTATACAAGTTTAGAGGAATAGCTCTAATTTCTTCCTCAATCACTAATTTCAGCATGTCGACGTGTTGAGGTTTCCGGGCATAAACCTTCTCTTTCAAATAACCCCACAACCAATAGTCACATGCTGTGAGGTCAGGGGAACGGGCTGGTCATTCAATGGGGCCTCTTCTTCCCACCCAGCTGTTTTGTAAGCGATCATCCAAAATTTCCCTCACCGCAATTGCATAGTGAGGAGGCGCACCATCTTGCTGGAATAAACATCGTTCATGTTCAGCACTTTGCATTACCGGCAGGACAATTTGGCTGAGGATATCACTGTACCGATCACCATTAACAGTCTCATCCAAAATTCGCATTCCTAACAGTCCTTCCCATCCGATCATAGCCCGAACAGTGACTTTGCCGCATCTTAAACGTGTCTCTTCAATAACATTAGGATTCTCTTTACCATAATAGTGACAATTGTGTAGATTAACACGTCCGTTCACATGGAAAACAGCTTCATCAGAAAAGTGCAATTTTGTGTATCAATGTTCGTCGTTTGCTGATTCCCTTACATCAAATTCACAAAATTCCATCCGCCTGTCAGGGTCGTCTTCATTACGTTCGTGGACACGAATCGGTTTGAAGGGGTGGTACTTCTCTCGCTTCAAAACACGACACACACTCGATTGACTGATACGAAGCTCACGTGCAGCTTGACGGGTTGATTTTTGTGGGCTAGCGTCGAACGCCTCCACAATTCTCTTCGTTGTTTCTGCATCCTTGCTAATGCGAAGCCTTTCAGGAGGTTTGATTTTCTGCTTCCTTCCCGTTTCCAGCAGTCATTTTCTCCACTTCCCCACAGTCGACGGCTGCAATGCTACATTAAACTCACGTATTGCCTGTCTTGCGGCTTCACGATCATTACCCATGCAGTAATTGTAATTTGCTGTTGCATATTCAACGCCATTTTGAGTAATGACGTAAGTTCTACACTGTTTTGTTTTATTCCATTGTTGTAATTTGAATAATTGCCCTTCCAACGGTAATTTCATATTTCCTGTAATGGTAATATTTTCATCACACAACGCGATCAAACGTGTAGCCATATTTATGATTCACCCCGAACAATTTATAAAGAAATTGTCAAAAATAAAATAACATATTTTTTAGAAACATGACATTTTAACATAACAATATTCATAATCAAATTCACATTTTTTTTAGTATGGATGTTTGAACTAATTATGTGTCTTTATCTTAAATGTTAATGTTGTCTCGGAGATGACCGTGGACTTGAATTTATTTCAACATTACGTTAATATTTACACATATTAGTAGCGATGGAATAGGTTTATGTAGTTCAGCGTGCCTGCATGAATCTGGGATGTCGTACATTGACATTTTGCCCAATTTGTGAGAGAGAACGAGGAACTCTGGTTTCTTGTGGCGGTGGAACTGATTCGAATCTTATTGTTTTGTATCCGTGAAAAATAGCGATGTTACGCCTAACCCCGAGCTGACCCGCACAACACACCCCGTTACGTCAGCACGATCTGTTCCAATTAAAACAACGTGATACCACCTGTGCACTCATTTGCAAACACAACAAATATTTATTATAATCAGTACTACTAATAATGATGATAATGATAATGATTAAAATGCACGATAAAATTGTAATTAATACGAATATTAATAATATATAAGATTCTATTCCATAGTGTTCTGTCCTAGGACAGGTCCTTCACTGCAATCATAGCATTTTCATGCTATGCTTTGCAGCTTTACTAGGGAATTATAGGTGTGGTAGCTCCCCGTTGCTTTCCAAACCGGTGGACCGTTGGGCCCTAAGCTTCCAGATATTTGTCTTCCAGGTGAGGAAAAACCCCGATAAAAACCTCACTCAGGAGTCTGTCTCGACCGGGAATCGAACCCGGGCCCGCTGCGCGACAAGGCATCACACTACCTCGAGAGCACAGCGGTGGACACACACACACACACATATATATATATATATATATATATATATATATGTGTGTGTGTGTGTGTGTGTGTGTGTGTATTGCAGATTTTCGCGGATATAAGTATGAATAAGAAAGTTTTCCTGGGTTTTCCGCGTCTTGGATTCAAGTTCGGCCTCTGGCCACTGACTCCGACGTTTCGGCATGATCCCACGTGTCATTATCAAGGAATGATAAGTTCGAGTCACAGGTTTAGGTCTTATATAATAAAACACATGGAGTTTTCGCTGTGGTCTGTTTCCGAAGAAGTGCACCCATCTCCAAGGTTTAGTTCTTATGTAGTTAAATACCTTCAGTTTTCAGTGTGGTCCGTTTCCGAAGCCGTACACGCATCCAAGCGTCGACCACACGCTATGTTGCCCGGCGTGGTTTTCTTCATATCTTCTTCGCTGTTCTGGGGATGACTGGTGGGCAGCGAGAGCAGTTTTTCCATCTACATAAGAATAAATTCATTCAGTATACTCACTAAACATAGGGCAATAGCGGCCACAAGAGCCATACATCCGTAAAATCTGCCATGGTAATCTTTGACACCAAGATAGTCCTCCTACTTAATTATGACCCAGACCTAACATGGGACAAATTCCTCAGAAAAGACCTCCATACTCTAGACAACGTTGAAGGCCACGCCATGAGTGTCAAAACACTCTCTTTCCAGGTTGGCACGTGCTCTCCAAAGAGACCCTCTTGATTGAAGAACTTAGAACGAGGTTTGACCTGCTGAAAGAAAGCACTAGTCGAGCGGACAAAGAAGGGACCTGGACAGGCTTCGTGATATCCCTAGCGGTTCATGGATACCAACACAAAATATGAATAAATAAATCATTCCACGAGGCTGTGATTAACTTTTGCACAAATAACTAATCAATACTTGCGCAACTTGTTCGCATTCTTCTTTTTGTTCTGTCTTGTTCTGGAGTAGGGGGAGCGGGGAGGGGGGAGGGAGGCGGAGGGGGGGGAGACGGGGGGGGCGGAGGGGAGCGGAGGGGGGGCGGAGGGGGGCGGGGGGGGTGGGGCGGATGGGGGGATGAGTAGTGGTGGAGGCGGGGGGCGGGGGAGGAGGAAGGGGCGGCGGAGGGAGAGGAGGGAGGGGAGGAGGGGGAGGCGAAGGGGGAGGAGGGGGGAGGAAGGGGAGGGGGAGGGGGGAGGAGGGGAGGAGAGGGGGGGAGGCGGAAGGGGCGGAGGCGGGGAGGCGGGGTGGGGGAGGAGGGGGAGGAAGGTGGGAGGAGGGGGGAGGCGGAGGGGGGAGGAGGAGGAGGAGGAGGCGGGGGTAGGAGGGGGAGGGGGAGGGGGGAGGAAGAAGGGGCGGAGGGGGGGGGGGGGCGGGGCGGGGGGGGAAGAAGTTTTGTTCTTCTTTTGATTCTTTTGTCTAGTTTGTTTTTGTTTTTCTTTTTTACTTTTTTCTTTTTATTCTTTTTCTTCTTCTTTTTCTTCTTCTTTTTTCTTCTTTTTTCTTTTTTTTCTTCTTTTCTTCTACTTTTGTTCTTCTTTTTCATCTTCTTATATTATTATCTTTATAGGAGTACAAATAGCGTACGAGTAAAACTGAGTGGATAGCACAACCGATGTCTAAAATACGACCCGGTTTCACTTTTTTAATAGTTTCATAATACAATAAAACAAAACAATCCATTGCTTAAATGCAAAAGCAACATGTCTTGAATCATAACAATTTCTGCGGATTTACAGTTATAGTTGTTAATGAAACAATACAACAATGCAATCTATTCTATGGCTTCCCGCGCCGTGGCCGAGTTACTACAGCAATTGAGCTGTTTTGAGTCTCCATGGGAGAAGAATTTTTCTCATTGAATTTTGGCCAATATAGGACCGGTGTTCGCCCAGCATCTTAAGGCATCTACGTAGCTGCAATAAGTAGCGGTACCAGGTTGAGAAATCCAGCTTTAACGACTGAGGGACTCGATATGATTACCACATGTCACTCCTACACTGGCTTGGATTATCGTACGTCTCTCCGATTAACACATGTGGACGCGAGGCCAGCAGCTGTCTGGTAAGCAAAGGGCTTTCAAGACCTGTCGCGTTGTGGAGTTTGTTTTGGAGTAAAATTTTGTAACCAAGGAAATTAACATTATGATATAAATGTAAGGAATGTGTAACTGTCCAATCATTTTACATTCCTAAAGACAAAATTAACATAATTTATGTTACAGCCAACCTGTTTCAGCTATCCGTCCATTTCCTTACTTAAAACGGCTTATTGGACAATTTTATGTCACATAAATTTACAACCACGCGTTAATTTATGTGCCATTTATTTTATTTGCGTAATGTTTAATTTACATTAACGGACTATAAAGATATTTAGTTTCAAGTACTAAATGTTATTACCAACCTCATAAAATTGTTACCAAATCCAACTATAAACGTTTTATAAGAATTTCCGGTAATGAAATAAGCATCCTCATAAAATCTTCATAAGTAATGCCACGAGTGATTTCCAAATCATCGATAAATTATTATCTAGAGAATTTGGAAATCAAGAGTGGCATTTGTTAGGACTATTTAACGAATAAAATTAAGCTGTTTACTCACAAATCATTATTTAACTATAGTTATTTTAAAATATTTATATATTTGATGTAAACGGTGATGTTTGAAAACAAATGAGAAACGATTGGTACGTTTCATTTGCTTCTTTGGTTCATCACTGCAATCCGATCATAATATTATTTATTGCCAAAAGATCGCAGTGTTGTAAGAATGCACCATAGTGGAGAAATTTATAACCAATGTTATAGGTATTAATTAATTTCTGATATTCTATGATATAAATATGTCTGCGTCATTTCCTGGAAAATAATTTGTTTAAGAAAGTTCAAACAGTGGTTTCTTTTTTTTGTGGTATAATCAATTGTTACAAATGTTTTTATATTATCTCTTGCATGCGCTTTCTGTTGACATTCATGCACTATATATACAATCTGGTAGCCGTATTTCTTAGAGAGTCAGTCACTGCAAAATAATGCTATGACCTATTCAGAATGTTAAAAAGGAGGTGCTTTCTTTATTATGATAAACTTTAGTTGGTAAATTTTAGGCGAAACACAACTGTGATTGGTTGTAAATTAAAAATCAATGAAATGTGATTGGTCATTGACTCCATTTGGGGCATGAGTTAAATAGTCGTAAGTAATGCCACTCTTGATTTCCAAATCATCGATAAATGCACGAGTCACGAAGTGTTCTAGCGATAAATTGAAATGGTGCATCTTCTTGTTTTAACCCAGAGCTCGCAAACTTTTTTTTTCTCGTAGATCACGTACCAATTTCTTTTATTTTGAGTAGTCCTCCTGCCTTCCTAATATTGAATTTTTACAAATTCATCAACTCGAAATGAGCTTTTGACAGCTGACATAATGATACTTATTTTGATAGGGGCACCAAACTCCAAATTCCAGCAGGATACTACATCATTCCTGTTTAGTTGAATTACGTTTATGAACCATTTCCATTCTATTCCATAGTAATTCTGCCGGAAGGCAGGTCTTTCACTGCAATCACAGCTTTTTCATGCTATGCTTTGCAGCTTTACTAAGTAATTATAGGTGTGATAGCTTCCCGTTGCTTTCCACACCGGTGAGGGATGATGATGATAATAAGGATGATGGTGATGATGGCCGGATGATTTTCGGGAACCGTTGAGCCCTAAGTTTCCTGACATTTGTCTTACAGGTGAGGAAAAACCCCGAAAAAACCTTACCCAGGAGCCTGCCCCGACCGGGAATCGAACCCGGGCCCGCTCCGTGATGTGAATCTTAAATAATAGGCTAATTTTATTAGTAAACAAGCAAAGATAAGCAACAAATATTATATGAATATCATTATATAGGCTATAAAAATTCTTTTACCAAATAAAACTATTGTCTTATATTGATTTTGATAAATTTTACTTTATTAAACATTCGTAACAGCTGTTTCAATACACTTTATTATCTTCAGACGAATGGCTGAAAAACTTTACGGTAATAGTTTTGTGTAGTAAGTAACCATCATGGATTTCCATCACCAAACCAATTGTTTATAAAAATTCAGTCAGCATATGTTTGTGATTAAGGACCTCTTAACCGCACAACAGATCTAAATGAAAATTTGTACATACGGTATAGGTTTTCAGTTACAGCGAGTGTTTACACCTAGGCCTATCAGTTATATACTAAAACTCTAAGGCGCAGGAGTTCATCTGGAACGAAAATTTAAAAAATAGCTCTAGCGGTCGCAATTTTCGATGATTCGCAACGAATTTCGCTATATGCCATTAAAATGTATCGAGATAGATATTGCCCAAAACCTCAGCGACATCCTACCATTAGAAAGTAAGGGTTTAACCGATATATACTGGGTGAGGCAATGAAACGGCACGATTTGGACTCCGGCTGACGGGCGCAGTGGGGGGTTATGGGAGTGGGGGAAACGACCTTGAGCATCTAGACAAGTGGAAATTTCAGTAGCCATGGAGCGTTGGTCAAGCGTGCAACGTGCGTTTGCTGTAAAAGCATATTATAAAAACATGGATAGTGTGGTTGGTGCCCAACGTGCTTTCCGTCTTAAGTTTAATCTACCGCCACGGGCTCCGTGCCATCGAGGAAAGCTATCCTCCTGTGGGTGAAAAACTTTGAAGCCACTGCAAGCACGACGAAGAAAATTGGTGGTAGTGAAAAAACAATCAGGACCCCAGAGAACATTGATCGTGTGCGCGATGCATTAACACGAAGTCCGCGAAAATCAGCAAGGCGGCACAGCGCTCAACTTGGTCTCAGCAATCGATCAGTGAGACGGATTTTGAAGAATGACCTACACTATCACCCATACAAAATGCAGATAGTGCAAGCCCTACAACCTAACGATTACAATCATCGCATACGCTTTTGCCAAGCGATGCTTAATGTTATCGGAACAAATGGAGAAAGAGTGCATAACTTATGGATGAGTGATGAAGCCCACTTTCACCTTAGTGGTTACGTTAACAAGCAGAACTTCCGGTATTGGTCCGCAAATAACCCACGTGATCTTCATGAAAAACCTCTACATTCTGAAAAAGTAACAGTTTGGTGTGCAGTATCTTCTCGTGGACTCGTGGGGACCCTATTTTTTTGAAGATGAACATGGTAACACAGTAACGGTGAACTCTGAACGTTATGCGGACATGTTAGTAACTTTGGTCTGCCTGGCATCGATCAGTATGATCCAGATGAAGAAACACTCTTTCAGCAAGATGGTGCAACAAGCCATACTGCTAATGTCTCAATGGGTTTGCTGAGACTCGCTTTTCCAGGACGGCTAATCAGCAAGAATGGTGATATCCCTTGGCCTCCCCGTTCGCCAGATTTGACCGCCCCAGACTTCTTTCTTTGGGGCTATCTTAAATGCAAAGTCTTCGAGGAAAATGCACCAAGAACAAAAAAAGATCTGAAGGAGAGAATCCGGCAGGAAATTAACAACATTCCTTTGCAGATGCTACAGAACGCCATGGGTGGATTTCATCTTAGACTCCAACAATGTGTGCAAAACCAAGGACGTCACCTTACTGGCACCATATTCAAAAAATGATTGTTTTTTAAGGTAAAACATTAATTTCCACTCATGTACTTAAGATTCATGTTCAAATAATTATACTCTTTTTGTAAATATATTATTGGTGATTTTTCAAAATCGTGCCGTTTCATTGCCTCACCCTGTATTAGTGGCCCGGCGAATGTCGTAAAGTAAAGTAAAGTATTCCCACTACAGGCCTCAGGAGGCCCTTGGGGTAGTAGGAGGTTAAGGCTCCCACTTTTTCTGGACAATCGGCACTTGATGTCAGCCGGGTTGTCAGCCCTGCGTGACGGCCGCCTTTACCCCAGAACAAGTGTCTGGTACTCATTTTCGTTAGAGGCTGAGTTGACCCCAGGGCCATGGTGCCGCTAGAAGGTTTGGGTCAGTTTAAAAATCCTGACCCCACCGGGACTTGAACCCTCGACCTTCCGGCTTGTAGCGCAGTACCTTAACCACTATGCTACGGCGTGCCCCCCGGCGAACGTCGTATCGCCTTTAAATATTTTTACGTTAATTTTTCCGATGTTTTAATAGTTATCTGCTATTCGGGGCGGAAACAAATCCAACAAATCAAAGATCATAAAAATCGGTCCAGCCGTTCTTGAGTTACAAATAGTGTAACTAATCCTACTTTGTTTTATATAGGTAGGGCCTATATATAGAAGTCTCGGCCACGCGTTGCTGTGGCTAAGGTATACGTTAAATTATGTTGTAGTAAACTAAGTGAGAAATATAAATCAGACAATTTTGTTTTGCACAATTTTTTAGTTCTGATACGTAAACTACACCCGGTATATATGTGGGTGGTGGTTTATGTGGGAGTGGTTTTGTTGATTGAGATGAATTTATGTTGTCTGCATTCTCAGTATCATCCATAAGTGTATCATTAGGATTATATACATTTATTGATGGGATATTTTGAGGAGGCTTGCTGATTTCATTATACTTTTTTTTTTTTTTTCTACGAACTTGTTGGCAGTTTGGATTCTCATTATCATCATCATCAAGAAGTCTCTGTATAGTAATATCATCTTTTGATATATTATAGTCATCTTGTTTTTCATTTAATTGAGGCATGGAGATTGTTTCTGTAATATTAGGCATATTATTATAACTAACAGACTTACTTACAGTTCTGTTATTCCGTTCGTTAGGACCTTCATATGTTTTTAAATTGACATTCTTCTTAAATGTACGATTTATGTCACATAGGCCTATGCCAATTTACGGAAATTCACTTGATATCTTATCATTCATGGTCTCTAGAACTGATTCGCCATATTGTTCAATGTACCTTCTCGGTCCAGTTAAATTTAAATTAAGTTGCTGTCTTTCAGCCAGATTACTTAAAACTAATACTTACACACGAGATTAATATTATTATCAATATATTGAAAATAAAATAAACACAAACACACTTAAATTATGAAGTAATCAATATTTGTAATTCAATTGACATTCGCGGTTGCAACAAAAAGCACAGCCACCTGGTTAAATAATAAACCAATTACCTTACACGGCCATCTGTTAGAATCGTATGGAACTCACAGATAATTATAACTCTTTTGTTAAATAATAAACAAATAATTTGCAATAAAAATAAATTTAGTTATAAACTTCCCTAAGTCTCAAGTTGGAACAAACTGCACATAGGGTGCAATATTTTATTAAAATCGGTTCAGTAGTTTAGGATTCCATCGCGGACAAACAACGTGACACGTAATTTTTATATATTAAGATATTTAATGTAGGCCTACTTAGGCATAGCAGCACACGCCGAGTTTATAAATTTATATGATTAGTCCTTATTTCATAAAATGGCTAAATAAAAAATGAAACGGTTTCACGTTACAAAAATGTATTTTTAAAAGTTATTATAAAATGTTCTTTTCAGTGACAGTACTGATGGAAATAACTTTAATTAGTGTTATTGTTACAGGTGATAATGGAAATGGCTGTCTACACATCGTAACTGTAAGTTTATACGATTGATTTTGTTAGACTAATTTTATTCTATTTTATCTTGAAATGGTCTTAATAACTTTCTGAATTCCATGCGAGCAAGGTCATTTGTGATCAGTAAGGCTATGATTCTTTCCCTTTGCTTATACATGGGTAACATTTATAAATGTCCACGAGTTAGAAACTTACCAACCATATATGAGAATTTATAATTACATATTTTTACATATTTGATCATAATTACATATTTTTACATTTTTAAAGATTTTTATGTAAATTTACATATTATGCCTCTTAGTTAAGAGAGTATTTTCATAAGCGGAAAATAATTTAAATCAATATTTGCTTACATTAAAAACTCAGATACCTGATTGTGCACTGAAACTGTTTTTAGATAGATAGATGGAAAGCTCTGCGGCCATCACTTAAGTGTTGGCGGTGAGGATCCATTTTGGTCCTCCTTAATAGGTAGAACCTCAGGTTCCTGTAAAATACATTATCCCCAGTTTAAATTTTGAATTTAAATTTGAAGTTAATTAGCAGAGTGAAGTCGGAAGCGGACCTTTTGGGGTTCTATTCCAGCATTTGCTCTTTGGATTGAGGGAAACCGCTTAAAACCTCAATCGGAATAGTCGATCACGCGGGATCTTGCCCAGTTTGGCTTTTAGATGACTCTCTATTGGGAGGACATCCAGGCTTCTCTTTATTTAAATATAATATGCATACATTTAAGATTTTTACAATTATTCATACAATTATGGTAACGTGCATTTAAAAAACAATTTTTTTACTCTTTAGTTGTTGTTGCTGTTCTATCTGTAGTTATCAGGAAACTGTTTTTCCAACCTCTACAAAAACTGCTGAGACACGGTCGTGATGGACATAGATACAGCAAGACTGATACTTGAGTACAGGGTTCCACATAGCAAGATCTCTTTTAAAACCTGAACGTTCTATTCTGTTTATGAATGAAATAGTAGAAATATATATAGGGGGCAGACCGTAGTATAGTTGGTTAAGACAGTAATCGCACAAGCTGGAAAATCGAGGGTCGAGACCCGATGGGGTCAGGATTTTGAAACCGTTTAATCTTCTGGCGGCATCATACCTATAAACAATTAATACCATACTATGTTGTAGGGATAAAGACGACTATCGCACAAGGCTGAAAGAAAGATGGGAGCCTTAATCTCTCAATATCCATAAGACCTGTAGGAGGATCATTGTATAGTAGAAATATGACAACAGCCTTCTTACCATGTTGTCAAGCATTTAACTGTTCAATTCCTTCAAATTTGATCTATCTTCAAGTTAACATTTAATATAAATTTATATAAAATTAGATTTTATTGTGTTTAATACTACATATTTTAAGGAATTTTCATGCAATCTTACATATTTTACACAATGTTAGTATATAAATAATAATAATGAGAATGTTCACACATTGTGTATTGTTTTGTTTTTTTATTTGTCCCGTGCATATTCACTTATGGTTTTCTTTCTGTTTTTACACACTGTGATGTGGTATCGGTCACATCTTTCCTTGCACATCTCGCATACACATGTGTCTTCTGGTACGTGATATGTCTTCTTGGTGCATATTCTGTGGTGGAAACCGTGTACCGCCATCCTGGTCACCAGGTGTCGCAGCTCGTAGTTCGCCGACATCCAATTGTTGTTTGCCATCGCCTCTGTGGAGTAGAATTCGTCCCAGATCTCGTCTTGTTTTCTCCTTCTGTTGTGTAGTACCTTTGCTGCTGCCTCTGTTGTGGGTAACAAGAAATTTCAGCATCAGGTCTTGAAGCAGGAATGTTTCTCTAGCCATCACATATGTCAGCCTGGATGGGATATATTTTGATAACCCCATCACTCTCTTTAGGTATCTGGCTTTCAGATTTTCCAGGCTCTCCAGCTGTCTCTCCGTTAGCCGTTCCCATATTATTTCCAGTCCGTACGTTGCCGCCGGTAGTATCTTGGCCTCGAATAGTCTCATTGCTGTTTCGAGTGAAAGGGCTTGTATGTTCTTTATATCGTTTATGGCCCTCACTGCTTCTATCAGTCTCCTTTTTATGTGTAATGTGAATGATTTCCCATTTGTTTGGATCGTGATCCCTAGATATTTATATGTTTAGTATATAAATATGTAGATATATTGCATCTTAATATTACATAAAAATCCTAGCCTTTGTGATGATATTTAGGAACATTGTTTTATATCAGTTGTTGAATAGATTATGTATATGTAGGGAAAGAACCAGGTAGGCTTAAGTAACTTTTTTCTCATAAAACCTAGAAAATGTATTTTTAGTTGTACAACATCGATACTTCCTTATCTGTACGTTAAACTTTGGAGGTAAATAAACCCGTGACGAAACTATATCTTTTATTGTTTCACACTTCTAAATTAGGCTATATATTTTTCCATTGAGAATCTTATGACCCCTGAAACAACATTTAGAGAAAAAAAGGAACTTATCTGATTATTTACCTTTTACCTTTCATTTGTTTAATTTTATTATTAAATACTAGCTAAATCTGGCCACGCTTCGCTGTGCCTCAATCTGATATGAAATGAATGGGAAAGTAAATAAAAGTCAATCTGACATATGAAATGAACGGGAAAGTAAATAAAAGTATTCTAGCGAACGTAGTATCACCGAGAAAACGCATAATTCAATAATACTCTGCCTTGCGTTGCTGTGGTTACGTGGACTGAAATGAAACGAAGATTTTTTTTTTCACAGAAAACTTTTTTTATTGCAAAGCTATCATAATCCGATAGGAATAATAGTTCATTGAACTAACTTTTTTTTATGCCTGTTTTTTCACCTGTGACTGTGTTTATCATTTTGATTTTCGAAAACGGATAATTAAATAATTTTCAAAACAAAATAAATGAAATTAATTGAATAGAATACAACAATCGATATCAAATTAACTCACATTTAGTTTTTTCGAAAACAGATAACATTTCTTCGCAGATAATCAAATATGTTCCCAGATAATCAAATATCTTCCCAGATAATCAAATATCTTCCCAGATAATCAAATGATCAATATCTTCCCAGATAATCAAATATCTTCCCAGATAATCATATATCTTCCCAAATAATCAAATATCTTCCCAGATAATCAAATATGTTCCAAATAATCAAATATCTTCCCAGATTCCAGATAATCAAATATCTTCCCAGATAATCAAATATCTTCCCAAATCCCAGATAATCAAATATCTTCCCAGATAATCAAATAATCAAATATATTCCCAGATAATCAAATAATCAAATATCTTCCCAGATAATCAAATAATCAAATATATTCCCAGATAATCAAATGATCAATATCTTCCCAGATAATCAAATGATCAATATCTTCCCAAATAATCAAATATCTTCCCAAATAATCAAATATCTTCCCAGATAATCAAATATCTTCCCAAATAATCAAATATCTTCCCAGATTCCAGATAATCAAATATCTTCCCAGATAATCAAATATCTTCCCAAATCCCAGATAATCAAATATCTTCCCAGATAATCACATATCTTCCCAGATAATCACATATCTTCCCAGCTAATCACATATCTTCCCAGATAATCACATATCTTCCCAGATAATCACATATCTTCCCAGATAATCACATATCTTCCCAGATAATCACATATCTTCCCAGATAATCACATATATTCCCAGATAATCACATATCTTCCCAGATAATCACATATCTTCCCAGATAATCACATATCTTCCCAGATAATCACATATCTTCCCAGATAATCACATATCTTCCCAGATAATCACATATCTTCCCAGCTAATCACATATCTTCCCAGATAATCACATATCTTCCCAGATAATCACATATCTTCCCAGATAATCAAATATCTTCCCAGATAATCATATATCTTCCCAGATAATCAAATATCTTCCCCAGATAATCAAATATGTTCCAAATAATCAAATATCTTCCCACATTCCAGATAATCAAATATCTTCCCAGATAATCAAATATCTTCCCAAATCCCAGATAATCAAATATCTTCCCAGATAATCAAATAATCAAATATATTCCCAGATAATCAAATAATCAAATATCTTCCCAGATAATCAAATAATCAAATATATTCCCAGATAATCAAATGATCAATATCTTCCCAGATAATCAAATGATCAATATCTTCCCAAATAATCAAATATCTTCCCAAATAATCAAATATCTTCCCAGATAATCAAATATCTTCCCAAATAATCAAATATCTTCCCAGATTCCAGATAATCAAATATCTTCCCAGATAATCAAATATCTTCCCAAATCCCAGATAATCAAATATCTTCCCAGATAATCACATATCTTCCCAGATAATCACATATCTTCCCAGCTAATCACATATCTTCCCAGATAATCACATATCTTCCCAGATAATCACATATCTTCCCAGATAATCACATATCTTCCCAGATAATCACATATCTTCCCAGATAATCACATATCTTCCCAGATAATCACATATCTTCCCAGATAATTAAATATCTTCCCAGATAAATTATTTCCAACGATTGATCATGCACAACAATGTGAACGAAAACAACAATTTTTCGATTCCTATTGAACTCGTGACCCGCGGAAACATAAACGAGTAAGTGCATCGCGCGCGCCACGTATAAATACACGCGCGTATTCGAATGCAACGTTGTACCAACATTTCAATTCAATCGACCGATTACGTTTCGAGTTATGCGAGAACAAACATACGCAGGATGAATTTTTGTGTATTAAATACGTAATTTCACATACTATAAAGTAAATTATATGCTTAAATAGATTGAAAGAGTGTTACGAATTCGTTTAGAAATTTTGTAATCGTTCCAACTAACTAACTAACTCACTGGCACTATCGAACCCGTAAGTTCATGGCCGCGCAGACATAAGCTCTCCATACATCCCTATCCTGAGCTAATGTTTTCCAATCATTCCGTGTATAATCTACTTCCCTCAAATCATGGTTAATGTTATTCTCCCACCTCATTCTTGGTCTTACAACTGGGCGTTTTCCTACAAGAAGCTTCCAAACACTTTCTTCATTCTCCATTCATGCCACATTTCATGCCCATCGTAGTCTACAAGAGTTAACTGTTTTTATTATATGTGGCTTACTATAGGGACCATACTGTTCACTGTTATGTAAGTCTTCTCCATTCACCTGTCTGTTCATATCTCATTAGTCCAACATTTTTTTTTTAAATTTTACTTTCAGATACTCATAATCGCCTTTCCTCCCTTAAAGTAAGAGTTCATGTTTCGCATCCATATAATATAACCGGGAGAATAACTCTTTTATATATTTTGAGTTTAACATTTTTCAAGGAACTCCAGACTAATATATTTTGGTCTTTCAACTCGCCAGTCGTCCCCAACTCGCGATTTTTCACCATGTAAACAATGGAATATACCTATTTCCGCCCTCGCCTACGCAATGCATCACAACATGTTTGGTACTCATTTCCGTTAGAGTCTGAGTAGATCCCAGAACCATAGTCCCTTCAAAATGTTTACGCCAGTTTAAAAACACTGGCTCCTTCCGGACTCGAACCTGCGATCTTCCGGCTTTTAGGGTATTGCATAACCATCTACCTACAGGGTGTCCTCCATGAATATAATTTGCGCAACAAGATAGCGTGACCCTTCCTTGTCAGTTTCCACATTCCTGCAGGATGTTTTAAATATATGAAGTAGAAACCTATAACGAAGACTGGATTGCATCCACATTTAAGTACATTGAATTATGCATTGCTTATCTTTAATGTAGATTAATGTCGGTTGAAAACGCCCCGCTGCTGCCAACATTAATCGAATAAAATTATTTGTGGAATTTCAATTAAGAGAAAATAAAAATGAAAACTTGTTACTTATTATGCACCATAGTGCGTGAATTAATGATTTTTGCGCTCCACACTCCGATATACACAAATTTAAATACCTGGCCACCTTGATGTCCCAGCTTTCACTTCATCAGACTGGAGAAGATAATGTAATTATAAAATACTTAACTAGCCAATACCTGGCGTGCATTACTTACTTACTTACTTACTTACTCACCGGCACTATCGAACCCGTAGGTTCATGGCCGCGCGGACATAAGCTCTCCATACATCCCTATCCTGAGCCAATGCTTTCCAATCATTCCCTGTACAATCTACTTCCCTCAAATCATAGTTAATGTTGTTTTCCCACCTCATTCTTGGTCTACCAACTGGGCGTTTTCCTTCTGGCTTTCCTACAAGAAGCTTCCATGCAAGTCTTTCATTCCCCATACGTGCAACATGTCCTGCCCATCGCAGTCTACGAGACTTAACTGTTCTTATTATATCTGGCTTCCTATAAAGCCAATGTAGTTCATTGTTATGTAGTCTTCTCCATTCACCTGTCTGTTCATCTATCTTTGGTCCAGACATTTTCCTAAGTACTTTATTCTCAAATACTTGTAATCTCCTTTCCTCCCTTAAAGTAAGAGTCCATGTTTCGCATCCATATAATATAACTGGTAGAATAATAGTTTTATATATTTTCAGCTTAACGTTTTTTGAGAGGAGTTGGGATATCAAAAGTCTCTGCAATGCATAATAGCATGCATTTCCAGAATTGAGCCTATGTTTAATTTCTTTGTGCATCTCATTCCTATTTGTGATTATTGTTCCTGCCTGGCGTGCATTGCTACGCCAAAATAAATGAAATATTAAAGTTAATTAAATTATGATATACGCTGAGACAATCCAAACATGGCGGTTACTAGTCAGTTTTTAATTTCGGATTTCAGGTAAACCTCCATTTCTAATTGTCTGATTTTGCTCATATTTGGACAATACCTGCCTCGCTTTATTTTAATAGGATAAACAGAGTTTCGTTGTGAAACATCGAAAATTGAAAACAACTAGAGTAATTTTTAAAATTTAATTTGAGGTGAACTCCTACACTAAATGATTTTAGAGGGCTCAATTGTGAATTCAAACCATCCAGTAACCCATTCAAACACACACATAAAATGTCATCAAACTCGCCCCAGTTTAGGCAGTTTTTAATTTCAGGTAAACCTCCACTTATAATTGTCGGATTTCGCTCATTTTTAATAATACCTACCTCGGTTTATTTTAATACGATATAATAATAATAATAATTTATTTTAGCTGGCAGAGTTAAGGCCATAAGGCCTTCTCTTCCACTCAACCAGCGAATAGTAAAATTATACAAAAATTACGTACATATTACAATTTTAAGATATTAAAATACAGACTAAACAAAATACAATGATGATGGATCTAATACTAGCTAATGCTAACAAAAACATAGAATATAATAAAATTAAAATGATATAAAATAAAGTAAGTAGCTTCCTACATGATTATTAATAGAATGCTCTATATAGTTGTTATGTAGTTAATGTTTTCATTTTGTCGAACTTAAGATATCAGTTAATTTGGATTTAAATAATGATAGCGACTGACAGTCCCTGACATGACTGGGAAGTGAGTTCCATGCTCTAGCCATAGATATTGTGTAAGATTCAGAGTACAGACAGGTCCTGTGTTGTGGTATCAAAAGTAAAGAAGAGTCTTGTGATCTTGTTCCTAAATTGTGATGAGCCGATAAATGTTGAAAACGTGTTGTTAAATAAGTTGGTAAATATGTGTGCAGAATTTGGAATAGTAAGGTATGTGAATGTAAAGTTCTTCTGTCATTTAGGCGTAGCCATGATAAGGCCTGAAATGAAGGAGACACGTGGTCATAACGACGGAGATTGAATATAAATCGAATGCACGCATTATGAGCACGCTGTATCTGTCAGATAGATCAGTTGTCAGATTAGTCAGTAATATGTCGCAGTAGTCGAAGTGTGGCATTATAAGAGTCTGTACAAGTATTTGTTTTAATTTTGTAGGAAGGAAGTTTTTAAAACTATTTAGGGAGTGAAGAATTGAGAACACTTTCTGGCAGGTATTATTCACCTGGATTTTCCAGTCTAGGTGTTGGTCCATATAGATACCCAGATTTTTTATTACTAAGCTGTAGGGGATATTTTTGTCATTTAGGAGAATGGTAGGGATATTTCCGTAATTTATAATGCTTTGGATTCGCCGATGTCCTATAATTATGCACTGTGTCTTGTCAGTATTTAGATTAAGTCCATGTTTCTTCGACCATTGGGAAATTGAGTCTAGGATATACTGAGTTTCGTTGTGAAATATCGAAAAATGTGACAGCTAGAGCGATTTTTTTTTTCATTTTCACTTCAGGTGAACTCCTACACCTAATGGTTTTAGATGGTCCAGCTGTGAATCTAAACCATCGAGGAACCCAATCAAGCTCACAAAAAAATTCATCAAAATCAATCCAGTCGTTTGGGAGGAGTTCAGTGATAGACACACGTATAGAATATATATATCTTCTTATATTTAAAAATCAATGTTTGTTTCTTTGTATGTTTGTTGGTTTGTTTGTTTGTTCGTATTTTATGCGCGGCCATACTGTTGACCCGATTTTGATGGTTTTTTTTGCAAAATGTTCAGAACATTCCCGGGATGAACTTAGGCTATAAGAGAGTTGTGATATTCAACCCCTTCCCTCCAAAAAATCACCCTTTGTAGTGAAAAACATTATTGAAGTTCCTATTTTGACGCTTAAATGACTTACGCTGCCTAAACCATAACAAATACACCAAATTAATGTACACAGAATTGAACATCTCAAAAAACTCTAAAAAAAAGTCCGCGACAGCATATGTTTATCTTCTAAGGATATCTCACAATAACCATTTGTCTTTCTTTGATGCCAAGAATATCGGGATAAGCAGATTCCCGAACAGTGCACGGCTGGTGGTAAATTTATTTATGAGTAGCAGCGGACACCGGGTATTAGGTAGTACATATACAAAATAGGGATTTTTCTGTATTTTTCTTATAGTTTTCTGTAGTTTTCTGAACCCAACAAAGTATGCAAACATTACTAGAGAGAAAAATAGTATTTGGACGTGGTTTGAACATAACATATCCAGCTTTACGCTGTTGCGCTATGTCTGCTATTGACACTAGATCACAAGTCTTAGAACCGGAGCATAATACAATGGGACATAGCATACGACTATTTCGCTTAACGGGAATGCATGAGGTGGAAAAATACATTATTTACCTACCGGGAGTGCATTGAGGGGGGAACCATCTACCTGCTAGGTTGTTGGGTTTTTGCCAGCCTTATCCTAAAATATTCTAAGGGAATTTATAAAAAGAACACTTGAAAACTTCTATGAAATGATTTGTGCCATGACGTTTGTCCATTTCAATTGATTTCATTGAAATACTGAGTTAATTTCGAGAAAAAAATTGCAAATAGGCATTTATAGGCATTATAAGCTGAAAAGGGCATTTATAGGCAAAATTAACTTAATGGAAAACAACTCTAGGGCCGTTGGTATGAACTTATATGAATTCACTTTTACAATATATGTAATAAATAACTGTATGCATTTTCCCTAACATCCGGTCTCTAGTTATAAGACTTCACATATGGGTATATCTCAAAAGTGTTAAAAATGGCGCTTGGTTCCTTGTATATAAAAGCCGTCCAAATGTGTATGTCGAAGGAATCTGCTCATTATTTGCTATATTCAACGTATTTCTAGCCTTGGCGCAGAGCTACGGGACTTGCGCTGGTTCGAGTCTCCATGGGGGAAGACATTTTCTCATGGTATTTCGGCCAGTATGGGACCGGTGGCCACCCAGCATCGTGAGGCAATTGGGTAGCTACAATAAGTAGCGGCTCCAGGTTGAGGAACCAGCTATAACGGCTGGGGACTCGACATGCTAACCACATGTCACCCCACACTGGCTGTTGATCATCTACCTCTGTGATTGACACATGTGGATGTGAAGGGCCAGCAGCCGGCTGGTAAAATGGCAACCGCTGAAAAGTGGAAAGACCCTCAATCGGAACGTATTTCTTAGAGAGCCAATCACTGTAAAATAGTGCTCTGACCTGCTCAGAATGTTAAAAAAAGGAGGAGCTTTCTTTAATAAACATAATTCGATAAATGTCGAGGTGAAACACTGCTGCAACCTTACCTAATAATCATTTAGACCATATTAATTAAAGAAAAATCTAGCATATAAAAATTTCTTAAAGTAAATAAATAAGCAAGAATAAAACTTTCCCTAGAAATTCTAGGCCAACCGGATGGTTATAAAACAAAATTAATTGAAACGTGAGATTAGTCATTGAATCCCATTTGAGACTTACTTACTTACTTACTCACTGGCACTATCGAACCCGTAGGTTCATGGCCGCACGGACATAAGCTCTCCATACATCCCTATCCTGAGCTAATGCTTTCCAATCATTCCCTGTATAATCTACTTCCCTCAAATCATAGTTAATGTTATTCTCCCACCTCATTCTTGGTCTACCAACTGGGCGTTTTCCCTCTGGCTTTCCTACAAGAAGCTTCCATGCAAGTCTTTCATTTCCCATACGTGCAATCCCATTTGAGACACGAGTTAAATAGTCAAGTACAGTTTTACTTCTGACAGGATCTTGGGCGAATGGCATTTGAATAATTACGAAATAGGACCATTATAATGAATTTGTTGTATTTACTTTTACCATCAAGGAACTCGGAACTACCGTATAAACATCTTCAACTATTTCCGTATGAGCCAGATCGCTATATAATTTAGGTTGGCATCTATTCCAGCTGCTAAGTACTGTTATGCACATATGTGTAGGCCTAACGTAATGAATGTTAATGGGCATGTGTGCACTAGATTTATGACTCGAATCAAAATGCAGATTCGAGCAGAAAAAATGCATTGAATAACCGGAGAACGTAAAAAAATCATGATTGATAGAGTAGCTGTCCTCACACTCCTAATTTCGCGTCATTTTTATTCTTTCTCTTTCAATTTAAACACGTATAATAGCAAATGCAATGCATTAAATTCTTACACGTATGTTTTTATTTTATATTTGACTATAATTACATTACATAATGGAAATAGTTAATGACAGTAGAGAGAAATTTTGAGGAAGTGGCTGAATTCAAATACCTACGAACAATAATCACAAATAGGAATGAGGTGCACAAAGAAATTAAACATAGGCTCAATTCCGGAAATGCCTACTATTATGCATTACAGGGACTCTTGTCTCAACTTCTTAAAAAAACATTAAACTGAAAATATATAGGGTTCACTATTAAAAGAACCCTTAAAAACACTAGAAAATAAACAAAAATTAAATTTTGAAAAGTAATGGCTGTTCCTGTATTGATGTATGGATCAGAATGTTGGACGATCACTAAAAGACAAGAACAAAGATTGGAAGCAGCTGAGATGAGTTTTTTTTTTAAGAAATATAGCAGGATATACTCTGCTGGATAAGAAAAGAAATGAAGGTATAAGAAAGGAACTAAATATTTTCAAACTTCCAGATGGAATAATTAATTATAGGAACTACTGGAAGGAACATATTGATAGAATGCCAGAAGGAAGATTTCCAAAATTATTGCTAAATGATAAACCGCACGAAAGGAGAAATGTTGGTCGCACACACAGAAGATGGTCTGAACAATTTTAACAATTCTAGCTTTCATGAAACCGGAACGAGCCAACAGGCTTAATCTCTGGATGATGATGATGAAAATATATAAAACTGTTATTCTCCCACTTTATATGGATGCGAAACATGGACTCTTACTTTAAGGGAGAAGATAATAGTATGATTATTTGAGAATAAAGTTTTTAGGAACATTTTTTAACCAAACGAGATGAACAGACAAACAAATGGAGAAGACTACATAAACAGTGATCTACGTGGTGTTTATAGGAAATCTCTTATACTGAGAACAATTTAATCTCGTAGACTGAGATGGGCAGACATGCGACACGAATGGGGAAAGAAAGAGGGGCATGGAAACTTCTTGTAGGAAAGCAGAAGGAAAACTCACAGTTGGTAGACCAAGAGTGGGGTGAGGGTATAACAATAACTATGCTTTAAGGGAAATAGATTATATTGGGGATGATTAGAAAACATTAATTCGGGATAGGGATGTATGGAGAGTTAATGTCCGCTGAGCCATGAACCTACGGGTTCGATAGTGGCAGGGCATTAGTTAGGTAATTATGGTTATAATATTACTATAATTCATGGGGTCCCGGGTTCGGTTCTCGGTCAGACCACATGATTTTTTCTTTATGGGAATTATTCCTGTGGCCTGCCATAGTCTGGATTTAGGTTAATTTTAAGGTTAAGGACTCTCCTGGCGCTTCATTATAATTCATACGTATAAATAGGAAAATAAAAGTATTTGTGGCTTCGTCTGAAGAACATACAGTGTATTGAAACAACTGTTAAGAATGCTAAATGAAATGAGTATTTATGAAAATGATATAAAACTGTGATAGTTTTATTTCTTCTTTTTCTTTTTCTTCTTCTTCTTCTTTTTTCTTCTTCCTTTTCTTCTTCTTCTTTTTCTTCTTCTTCTTCACCCTTCACGGGTTAGGCAAATTGCCTGTTTCGCCTCACAGTTTTTCTGTCCATTTTTTCACTGGCCTTCCTACATTCCTTGAACCTCTTGGCTTGTAGTTAAATGCTGCTTTAGGTAACCTTGTTACATTCATTTTTTCTACATGTTTAAACCATTTATCTCTTTGATTTTTTCAATTAGTGGATATATTTTTTTAACTCTTTCTTTATATCTTCATTCTTTATCTGATCTAATATTGTGCAGCCTTTTGTTCTTCTAAGGAAGTTCTTTTCTACGCTTTGTATTATATTTTTTTAATTTTTTGCTCATTACCCAAATTTCATTCCGATAAATTAATGTAGGAACTGCCAATGTTTTATAAAACTTAAATCTAGTATCTCTTTAGTTTTATTTAATAAATAAATAAAATTATTATTTACAATATAAAGGTCTGATGAGGTGAGAGAATAACATTAACTGTGATTTGAGGGGATGATTGGAAAACATTGGCTCCAGGATAGGGATATATGGAGAGCTTATGCCCTCGCGGCCATGAACCTACGGGTTCGATAGTGCCAGTGAGTGAGTTAGTTAGTTAATATAAAGGTGTGACAATTTTGGACAGAAAAAGAAATGAAGATATTAGGAAAGACTTAAATATTTTGAATTTAACTAATGGAATTGATAATATGAGAAACAACTGGTATGAACATGTTAAAAGAATGTCTACAGATAGAATCCCTCACCTGTTACCAAAGTACAAACCAATAGGATATAGAAGTGTTGGATGTCCTTTTACTAGATGGGAAGATTCATTAAATCCCACTGGATGTGAAAACAGATCAAAAGGCCTAATTTCACGAAGTAAAAGAAGAAGAAAAAGATATTTTTAGTTACTTTAGATTTAACGAATGAAATATAAAATATACATGATAGAACAATGAGCAAAAATAGTAAATACATTTAGTTCAGGAGAAGAATTAATAACACTGGTCAACATGATTTTTATCTCATGAGTACCAATAGTTGTACTTAATGCAGTTTTTTTATCGTGTTTTCAAATATGTATTCGGAATTTCTCCATCACCCACAGTTTTTTAAAGTTAATTTTCAATTAATGGATTTAAATAATTTTTTTAATAGACGTTTTTTCGTCCTTTTGTCCATTATAAAAAGTGAGCGATGAGCACGGGGAACACTTTCGTCAGGAGATTTGAACTATGGAAAAGAGATACCAAGGGAAATGGAATCCTAATGTGCTGGCCGATTATTGTTGGACCATCAATAGGGATGCTCCACAGGCGAAATATAGCAGAAAATCGGCATTTCTTACTTTCTAGGCGAGTCCGAATGTTCGAATATTGTGTAGTTACGGATATAGAGTCCACCGCTGTTGTCTCGAGGTAGCGTGCTGCCTTGTCACGCGCGGGCCCGGGTTCGATCCCCGGTCGGGGCAGTTTTTCTGGGTGAGGTTTTTATCGGGGTTTTTCCTCACCTGTAAGACAAATGTCAGGAAAACGTTTAGGCCCAAACGGTCCCCGAAATCATATGGCCATCATCATCATCATCCTTATCATTATCATCATCATCATCATCATCATCATCCTTCACCGGTGTGGAAAGCAACGGGGAGCTATCACACCTAGAATTCCCTAGTAGAGCTGCAAGCATAGCATGAAAATGCTATGATTGCAGAGAAGGACCTGCCTTCGGGCAGAATTACTATGGATCAACGTATGTAGAAAATATTAAAGTGTTTGAAATGATAAATGCCTGTCTCTCGGAAACCTTGCGTGATGGAGAAAAACCGATATCATATTTGAATTCAGGAGAAAAAAATACTATCAGAATCACATATTTTTCTTTCTGAGACAAAAAAAGTTTCTTTTTTGTTGGTCAGTGTGATTTAACAAGTTATATTATAAGCGTGACTATAAAGATATGACATGTCACTGTAATAAAAAATGTGACATGTCATTGTAACCCGTCCCCCACTGGTAACTATTTGATATTTTTTATAAATGCTAGTCTGAGGACAGGTATGCCGCCGATTGAGCTAGCGTAGCAATGAATTTTGTAACGCTTGTTCTCTAATTAATCCTCGTATAAATGGAGACTGCAATTAACGGATTTGTCGCTTCAAATTGGTGATAAAACTCAGCTGGAAGTCCTGGCACAATGAAACACTAAAAACTTAATTACACCTTCTTGATTGAGCCGTTAAAAGACCTGATGAGAAGTTTAGTTTTACACACCCGGTAATAACTTCATCTTCTTTTCTTTCTTGGAGTACACCTCTTATAGTATAGCTATAGCTTTGTAGAAAACAACATTTGGTTGTTCTGCGCATGTAGGGCTACTGGAATTCTATGACGTAGAGCTCCCTTTCGCGCAATATTGTCATAAGTAATGCCACGAGTGATTTCCAATTTATTTAGATGATTTGAAAATCAAGAGTGGCATTTGTTAGGACTATTTAACTTATGCCCAAAATGGGAGTCAATGACCAATCACATTTCAATGATTTTTTATTTACATTTTTTATGAACATTTTGCAAAAAGCTCCATTACATTCGCATCAATGGTATGGCGGCGCATAAAGTACGAACAGACAAACAAACATTTTATATATATTAGATACAAGCATATACCCATATATAAAGTGTAAATAAGCGTAAATACATTTACCGCACAAATTTAAATGTGTACGCAGGGGTATTATATAAACAGTTTGAGATAATGAACAAATGATCTACGAATAATATGTCCAAGTTATGATTCTATTTGTAAAATGGTTGGCACGCCACTGAATGTTTGAAATTCAAATAGAAATAATACCTATGACATAGATACTGTAACTGGCAATATGTATGCGCCTTTATGAAAGTGATTAATAGCAGTCTTACTATCGTCGCAAATGTAAGATTGATGCATCACGTTCGAAACTACCTAGAGTATGTGTACTGTACATTCCCCCCCCCTTTCATCCTTCATTATGCTGGTTCAATCAATTCAGGCCGGTTCTGTCGGTTAAGGATGGATATTGGAGGCCACTTAGGGTTAGCTTAGGCTCTTGGAGGCCACGTAGGGTTAGGTTAAGCCCTCGTAGACCACTTTGGATTAGGTTAGGCCCTTGGAGGCCACTTTTCTCAAGTTACGCCCTCGGAGGCCACTTTTGTCAAGTTACGCCCTCGGAGGCCACTTTTGTCAAGTTATGCCCTCGGAGGCCACTTTTGTCAAGTTACGCCATCGGAGGCAACCTCTGTCAGCTTACGCCCTCGGAGGCAACCTCTGTCAGCTTACGCCCTCGGAGGCAACCTCTGTCAGCTTACGCCCTCGGAGGCCACTTCTGTCAGGTTACGCTCTCGGAGGCCACTTCTCTCAGGTTAGGCCCTCGGAGGCCACTTCTGTCAGGTTACTCTCTCGGAGGTCACTTCTGTCAGGTTAGGATCTCGGAGGCCACTTTGGGCTATATTAGGCCCTCGGAGGCCACTTTGGGCTAGGTTAGGCCCTCGGAGGCACTTTGGGCTAGGTTAGGCCCTCGGAGGCCACTTTGGGCTAGGATAGGTCCTCGGAGGCCACTATGGGCTAGGTTAGGCCCTCGGAGGCCACTTTGGGCTAGGTTAGGCCTTCGGAGGCCACTTTGGGCTAGGTCAGGCCCTCGGAGGCCACTATGGGCTAGGTTAGGCCATCGGAGGCCACTTTGTCAGGTTTAGCCCTCAGAGGCCACTTTGGGCTATATTAGGCCCTCGGAGGCCACTTTGGGCTAGGTCAGGCCCTCGGAGGCCACTTTGGGCTAGGGTAGGTCCTCGGAGGCCACTATGGGCTAGGTTAGGCCCTCGGAGGCCACTTTGGGCTAGGTTAGGCCGTCGGAGGCCACTTTGGGCTAGGTCAGGCCCTCGGAGGCCACTATGGGCTAGGTTAGGCCCTCGGAGGCCACTTTGTCAGGTTTGGCCCTCAGAGGCCACTTTGGGCTAGGTTAGGCCCTCGGAGGCCACTTTGGGCTAGGTTAGGCCCTCGGAGGCCACTTTGGTCTAGGTTAGGGCCTCGGAGGCCACTTTGTCAGGTTTAGTCCTCAGAGGCCACTTTAGGCTATATTAGGCCCTCGGAGGCAACTTTGGGATATGTTAGGCCCTCTGAGGCCACTTTGGGCTAGGTTAGGCCCTCGGAGGCCACTTTGGGCTAAGTTAGGCCCTCGGAGGCCACTTTGGGCTAGGGTAGGTCCTCGGAGGCCACTATGGGCTAGGTTAGGCCCTCGGAGGCCACTTTGGGCTAGGTTAGGCCGTCGGAGGCCACTTTGGGCTAGGTCAGGCCCTCGGAGGCCACTATGGGCTAGGTTAGGCCCTCGGAGGCCACTTTGTCAGGTTTGGCCCTCAGAGGCCACTTTGGGCTAGGTTAGGCCCTCGGAGGCCACTTTGGGCTAGGTTAGGCCCTCGGAGGCCACTTTGGTCTAGGTTAGGGCCTCGGAGGCCACTTTGTCAGGTTTAGTCCTCAGATGCCACTTTAGGCTATATTAGGCCCTCGGAGGCAACTTTGGGATATGTTAGGCCCTCTGAGGCCACTTTGGGCTAGGTTAGGCCCTCGGAGGCCACTTTGGGCTAAGTTAGGCCCTCGGAGGCCACTTTGGTCTAGGTTAGGCCCTCGGAGGCCACTTTGGGCTAGGTTAGGCCCTCGGAGGCCACTTTGGGCTAGGGTAGATCCTCGGAGGCCACTATGGGCTAGGTTAGGCCCTCGAAAGCCACTTTGGGCTAGGTTAGGCCTTCGGTGGCCACTTTGGGCTAGGTTAGGCCCTCGGAGGCCACTTTGTCAGGTTTGGCTCTCGGAGGCCACTTTGGGCTAGGTTAGGTCCTCGGAGGCCACTTTTGCTATGTTAGGCCCTCGGAGGCCACTTTGGCTATGTTAGGCCCTCGGAGGCCACTTTGGACAAGGTTAGGCCTTCTGAGGCCACTTTGGGCTAGGTTAGGCCCTCGGAGGTTACTTTGGGCTAGGTTATGCCCTCGGGGGCCACTTTAGGTTAGGTTAGGCCCTCGGCGGCCACTTTTTGCTAGGTTAGGCCATCGGAGGTTACTTTGGGCTAGGTTAGTCTCTCGGAGGCCACTTTGGGCTAGTTTAGGCCCTCAGAGTCCACTTTGGGCTAGGATAGGCCCTCGGGGGCCACTTTGGGTTAGGTTAGGCCCTCGGAGGCCACTTTGGTCTAGGTTAGGCCCTCGGAGGCCACTTTGTCAGGTTAGGCCCTCGGAGCCACTCTGGGTAAGGTTAGGCCATCGGAGGCCACGTTGGGTTAAGTTAGGCCTTCGAAAGCCACTTTGGGTTAGGTTAGCCCTCTGATCTGTTTTGGGTTATGACAGGCCCAAGGGGACAACTTGGGGTTAGGGTAGGCTCTCGAAGGGCACTTGGGATTAGATTAGGCTTTCGGAGTCCACTTGCGGTTGGGTTAGGCCCTCGGAAGCTAGTTGGGGTTGTGTTAAGCCCTCGGGGCAACTTTGGGTAGATTAGGCCCTCGGGGTCCACTTTGGGCTAGGTAACGTCCTCAGGGCCACTTCGGTTTAGGTCTGGCCCTTAGGGGCCACTTTGGTCAAGATAGGCCCTCGGTGGCCACTTGGGTTAGGTTAGACCTTCGGGACCTCATTGGGTTAGGTTAGGCCTTCGGGGGCCACTTGGGTTAGGTTAGGCCTTCGGGGGCCACTTGTGTTAGGTTATGTTACGTGAGGTTAGTTTAGGTTAAATGAATGTAGATGAGGCTAAGTGAGGTTAGGTTAAGTGAAGTGAAATTATGTTAGGTAAAGTAAGGTTATATTAGTTGTTAGGTTAGTTTAGGTTAAGTGAGGTTAGGTTAGGTAGTTTAGGTTAAATGCGGTTAGGTTATGTTAGGTTAGGTTAAGTGAGGCTAGGTAAGGTTAAGTGACGTTAGGTTAGTTTAGGTTAAGTGAGGTTAGGTTATGTTAGGTTAGGTTAAGTGAGGCTGGGTAAGGATAAGTGAGGTTAGGTTAGGTAAAGTGAGGCTATGTTTGGTTAAGTGAGGATATGATAGGTTACGTTAAATGAGGTTAGGTAATGTGAGGTTAGGTTAGGTGATATGAGGTTAGGTTATTTTAGGTTAGTTTCGGTTATGTTGTATTTGGTTAGATTACTTTAGGTTCGGTCAGTGTAGGTCATGATCGTTCAGATTGGAAACAGAGGGTACATTCAACATGGATATTAATCAAGTAATTGTGAAGTAATTGGAATTGGGGAGTACGAATATAATAAACGGTATAAAAATAATTTATTTAAAACCATACAACAGAGTATAGTCTTGTATGGACGTTAAACAGAAAACATGTTAATAAACTGAATGCACTGGAAATAGACTTCTGGAGAGAACAGACCCAGGAAAGATAAAATGAGGAACACAGAAATACGACTCAATATGGAAGTGGAAGAAGAAATTTTCGTCACAATTGAAAGAAAACTACTACAATCGTATGGACATGTACGTAGAATGGGAGATGGAAGAATGCTCAAGGTTTATACAAGAATGGGAAATTAAGAGGAGAAGACGAAGAGGACGACCTGTTACTACCTGGGTACAGAATGTGCATATGTCAATGGAAATACAGTGTGATTATAAAGTCCCAGTACATTTTAAAGAAATCGCTTACATATCGTATTTCTGTTACAGCCATTCGAAAGATACAAAAATGTTCACCATTGAAGAGCGGATAGAGATTGTTTCTGCGCGTTTAAGAGGCCAGTCGTACGAAGAAGTTAGAGACTGATTCCAAAGGAAACCATCACGGGAGACGTGTATCTTGATATGTTGCAACTTTTCTTACAGCCAAAGTTACAGCAAGATGGTATCATTGATACAGTGCTGTTGCAACAAGATGGAGCACCACCACACTTTGCTCTGGCTATGCGCGGGTATCTCAATGACAGGTTTCCCAAAAGGTGTATTGGAAGGGCATCTCCTCGTATCTGGGCACCTCTTTCACCAGACCTCGCACTCCTGGACTTTTTTGCTTGGGGGTTCATCAAGCAACAGGTGTACAGAACCAAGTTTCCTAATCTGCAAGTGCTGAAAGAACGCATACGCCAAGCGAGTGAAATGATTACAGAGGGTATGTTGGTGCATGTTTTCCGGGCGATGCGTCGTTGGGAAACATATTTTGAGATTGATGGAGGTTATGTTGAACACTAACTTGATAGTAGAAACTACCTTATAATTTTTGTTTTATTTGCGCTACGTTATCCACAAAATGTACTGGGACTTTATAATCAAGCTGTATTTGGTGTAGTGGAGGATGATGTACGAGATAGAGGCAACTGGTGTAAAATCATAAACAGTGTAGAGTTCTTTTAAAATTGGTATGATATTAGATCCCACAATCCGTTTTGATACTCATAGTGGCCAACCTGAGGAATTTGACTCTGAAAAGAAAGCCATATATGAGCCAACAATTTACTATTACAAAGTTAAATACCAATTAGATAGTATAACTGTCACATGATTGATGATCGGGGCAAGAGGTACTATAGCAGGATTCTTAGCTAAATTTTGGAATTCCTTAGATTTGGACAGGGTGTATCTTTCTAGAATTGCCATCGCTGCCATTAGAGGATCAATTTCAATTTTAAGAAACCATATTTACAAAATGTCTACTTTATAGTATGTATACTTCAATTACAGTTTGTAAATTATTAAATGTATTTACAAAATGTATTTCATCAATTAAAAAAAATAATTGTCTGTATCACTTTATCCTTGAGGCAATCCTCTAATGAGGGAAGTTACATATAATTTAAAAAAGAAATCTAACTTTGTGTATTTTAGATGTTAATATTGCAACCTATTTTATATTTTGATATTCTTCGACTGGAGAAAAACCTCTATTGAGTAAAATTCTCTCATTAACAAAAATAATCATCATCATCATCATCATGAACAAATTCGTTTTAGGCCATGTGGCCTGTATGGTAAACCTAGCGAAGATGGTCTTGATCTTTCCACCGATGTTTTGGTCTTCCTTGGTCCCTATGTCCAGTTGGGGTATATTGGAATGCCAATTTTGGAAGTCTATTTCTTGCCATTCTTCTCAGATGATTTTTCCATTCTTGTTGGTATCTTTGTATATCTTCATTTAAACTTGTTACTCCAAGTTTTCCTCTGATAATAGTGTTCCTTTGGTGATCCAGTTTGTTAACTCCTAACAATGATCGTAAGAAGCGCATTTGGCTTACTTGAAGTTTATGAGAGTTTCTTTTATTTAAAATCCAAATTTCACTTCCGTATTTTAGAGCAGCTTTTGATGTGATGTTATGTAATCCTAGTTTTGTGTCTGTCCTCATCTGTTTACCAAAATGTCTCCGTATTACCCCATTCATTTTATTATATTTTTGTAATTTTGAATCAATGTCACTCTTATACTCTGCAAATACACTTCCTAAGTAAGAGAAATCTGACACTTGTTCTATAATTTTTCCATCAATCTCAATTTTCACCCGTTGTATGTTTTTTTCACACATTGCCATTGTTTTGGATTTTGAAGTGGAAATTTTCATATTATATTTGCTGGCAATTTTGAATAATTGATACGCTGCTATTTGTAAGCTATCTTCGGAATCTGATAATATTATTTGATCATCAGCATATAATATTGTTTGAATTATTTTATTCCTAGTTATTAGAATTCCACTATTTACTGTTTGTTTCCATTCTTGCACTATTCTGTTAGTCACGGCGGTATAACCGTTCCATCAGGTACTGAGTAAATGCTGTATCCTAATGTCTGTCCACAGACTAAAAGGTAGCAGCCCTACCACTGGACTACTTAGCGTCGGGCCAGTAACCTGTCCTAAGGAACTTCAAAACTACTTTCAAGTCTCAACACGAAAAAAGCCAGAAGGAATTGAAATATGTAAAAGAAAACGGCACAGACGTCCACTCAAAAGACTTCTGGATGGTATTTCTCTTGAGGCCGAAACAGGTCAACAAATGGCCTAAATTCGTGAATGTACTATGATGATGATGATATATATTAAATAAGAGTGGAGATAGTCCACATCCTTGTCGAACACCTTTGCTTGTGTTTATGTGTTCTGTTATTTCTCCATCTGGTAATTTAATTTTGATTTTAGAATTTTGATATAAGCTTTGTATGGCTCGTATCACATAATAATAATAATAATAATAATAATAATAATTATTATTATTATTATTATTATTACCATTATTATCATTATTATTATAATTATAATTATTATTATTATTTTCACCATTATTATCATTATTGTTATTATTATCATTATTGTTATTATTATTATTGCTATTATTATTATTATTATTATTATTATTATTATTATTATTATTATTATTATTATTATTATTATTATTATTATTATTATGGACATGTACGAGGAATGTAAGAAGAAAGGTTACCCAGAAAAAAACTGAAATGGTGTTCACCTGGAAGAAGAAAGGAAGACCTCGAAACTCGTGGATGCAAGAAATAAGAACTGGAATGAGAACAAGAGGACTGGAGGACATGGAATGCATAGATAGAGACGAGTGGAGAAGTAAAATAAAATTTTACTCACAGAAAGATGTGTAAACGTTGAAAATCTGTACATAATCGTTTTTTTAAAAAATATTAATATTATTATCATTATTATTAAATTCACTTCAAACAGTTGATGAACAAAAGAAAACAATAAAGGGAATAAAGATATTAATTCTTGCTGTGTCTTCCTTTTTCTCCACGTGTTTTTTTTATGATTTATGAATTCATAATAATGACAGTAACGTTAGTTTTATCAAGATGGAGTCTAGAGTTACTGTGCATGCAAGCAGTGACAAATAAACATGGCGCTTATCTACAATCAGCTGTGTGCTTACTTACACGCGTGTAATTTGTGTAATTTACACAGATCAGTGTCATGTATTTTACTTCTGAATAAAAAATCTCGACCTGCAGGTGAAACATAGATATATACCTCTCGCCAAAACATAAAACAGCCTCAAGACAGATTACGTTAAGAAGTTCCTCCAGTATTAGATTTAAATCGGATTAGAATAGATGGGTTCGCGGTCATCCCACGGTAAACTTATTTTTGGTTCATTATATTTTTCCATCTTAATTTCATTGAATAAATGATACAAAAATGCTCCATGGTGATATATGAAGGGCATAAGGCAGTAATATAAGCCACATTCTGTTAAGAAATGCCATTTATTACAATGTTAACAAATGAATGTATTGAAATATCCATAAAACCATATTTTTTTAAAGACAAAAATAAAATTATTATTTCTCATAATAAGTAATATTACATACAAGATCAGTCAATGATTATTAATATGCATTTATCAATACAGATTGTCACTCTTTGAAACATTTTTTTCAACAATTATATAAAAAACATTCATGGCCAGTCTGATGATATGGAAGATATATCGAAACATTTTCGTGAACAAATCAATGTTAAATTGAGGTAAGATGATCATAAATTCAAAAAACTTGATTAAAAGAACCTCAAAATATTACTTCCTAAAATAAACCATTATATTCATGGCTTTTAAAAAATGCACACACACACAAAGGCACGCACGCACACGCACGCACGCACACACATACCTACACACACACCTACACACACCTACACACACCTACACACACATACACACACACCTACACACACACACACACCTACACACACCTACACACACCTACACACACCTACACACAACCTACACACACACACCTACACACACACCTACACACACCTACACACACCTACACACACCTACACACACCTACACACACACCTACACATAACACAAACCTACACACACACACCTACACACACACGCACACGCACGCACGCACGCACACACATACCTACACACACAGACGCACGCACGCGCACGCACGCACACACACACACATAAGAAAAATTAATGCTTGAGTCGGGATAAAACCATATTTGTAAGTGCGTCAGTAAACATATAGACACAAAATGTATTAACAACAATACTGCACAATTTATATTTATAATTTTTGAAACATTAAACTCCTTATATCTCAGAAAGAACAATATGTGGCTTATCATGTTATTGCCTTAAGCCCTTCATATATATTCTGTTATGGTGTTCCCAATTTTGATGAATATGTTTGTGTTTGTTTGAGTCGGCCTCTGGATGTTTTATATTCCACTAAAACAATTAGGCGTAGGAGTTCACATGAAGTGTAAATTTAAAAATCGCCCTAGCGGTTACAATTTTCGATGTTTCACAATAAAACTCAGTATATCCTATTAAAATAGATAGAGATAGATATTATCCAAAAATGAGCGAAATCAGACAATTAGAACTGGAGGTTTACTTGAAATCCGAAATTAAAAACCGACTAAACGACTGGACAGATTTGATTACATTTTGTGTGTGTCCCTGGATTGTTTAGATCCACAATTCGACCCGGTAGGTGACGCTGTGATTGGGTAATATGATTTTTTTGTCAGATGTAGTAGTCATTTACATTACCGACATATTCCGCGCGACAACAATGTGACGTCATCATGCACGCTTCTTGACCCACAACAGATGACAGCGAGGAGTTTTCTTGCGAACTTATTAATTTGCACCGTATAGGTGCTGGATCAAACCGTTATTGTCGATAACTATATTGATTGGAAAGCATAGATTGTTCAAATTGTGACATCTTTGCCCGGGCCCATAGAGGCAAAGAGGAATTCAACTTTCTTTACTCAATTCTCCCAATATGTAATGTTTACTGACTTATAAAATACAATCGTGGAAGCTTTGGGATAAAGGAACTAACACACGCTTGAGCAAGCTTTTGGAATTTGACTTTGATATCTGACTTATGCTAACTACTGAATGAATAGGCATAGTGTAAGTAAAAAGCACAACTAAAGTTTTTAATGCGAGTCAAAATATAGTCAGATATAATATAAAGATAAATAAATAAATATTCGATTTACAAAGAAAAGAAATCATAATAGATCAACTATACAAAAAGAAAATATGATATAAAGCAACATACATACATACATTATCACTCACTCTAGTCCAGCCTCGGGTTGGGGGTAATACTGTCCTAGCGTCCCCACCCTGGCTTACTGGACTAAACAAACAAAACCAGCTCTCCTGAGCTGTTCTGACCAGACTCCAATGGTGACTAAGTAGATGATGATTCGATGTTACAAAACACAGCTATTTATGAGAGTTCTCAGGGAGAGGGGGGAGTGCGCGATAGCACAGGGTGCGCACTAGGGAGGGAAGGGATAGATAGGACAGCATTTGGCACTGTTCATAAAGATGACACTCGAGATGGAGACGCGATGACGTATAGTTTTGCGCAGTAAGACGTAATTCCTGTATCGAAATGTCCATTTCGGTACAAATTAGTGAAATTTATGGTAAAAAGGCAACATGTTTTTATCGCCCGGCCATGACTCGAGAATTGAACGTTCGGGCAAGACAACGTCTAGTATAATATAAAACTAATATAATTCTGAACTACTTTATCTTTATAGGAAACCAGATATTACAAGGTAAGTCTCCTAGACTGCCATGGGCAGGACATGTAATACTAATGGGGAAGCTTCTTGTAGGAAAACCAGAAGGAAAATGCCTAGTTGTGTATACCAAGAATGAGGTGGGAGAACAACATTAATCATGATTTCAGAGAAGTAGATTATACAGGGTATTACTGGAAAACACTGAGGATGCGACCGTGAAGCTGCGGGTTCAACAGTGCCATTGAGTTAGTGACGTCATGTGAGTGTAATTGGACGATGTTATGCATCAACCGGCTAAGCGTCGTTTTGTAATAAGTTGATATCTTGATGTCATCTGTTGAACTGGCTCATGAAGTAAGTGTACGCACACTTTTAGCGTCAAATCTGTATAAATATATCCTTATTATTAAATAGTCCACCGCTGTGGTCTCGAGGTAGCGTGCTGCCTTGTCACGCAGCGGGCCCGGGTTCATTCCCCGGTCGGGGCAGTTTTTCTGGGTGAGGTTTTTATCGGGGGTTTTCCTCACCTGTAAGACAAATGTCAGGAAAACTTTAAGGCCTAAACGGTCCCCGAAATCATATGGTCATCATCATCATCCTTATCATCATCATCACCTTCATCCTTCTCCGGTGTGGAAAGCAACGGGAAGCTACCACACCTACAATTCCCTAGTAAAGCTGCAAGTATAGCATGCAAATGCTATGATTGCAGTGAAGGACCTGCCTTCGGGCAGAATTACTATGGATGGATTATTAAATAAAAATGTAAACGTCATTAATCCTATCAGAGATTCTAATTTGCACCATGCAGCTAAGCGCCAAATGGTCCCGCTCTTAGATTGTTGATGCAGAACTGCCAAACAAGGAAAAATAACTTGCAATATCCAGTATTGTTAGTTTAGCGCTAAATTAATAGTGAAGATTGACTTAAACTTCAAACAATTTTTTCTGCAAACTTACATTATGTATTTAATAATTAATAATTGATCTTATAATTTTGAGGAAGTGGCTGAATTCCTACGAACAATAATCCAATATATAAAAATGTTTGTTTGTTCGTACTTTATGCGCGGCCATACCGTTAATCCTGATTGAGGTGTTTTTTTTTTGCGAAATGTTCAGGAGATTCCCAGGATGAACACAGGCTGTAAGAGAATTGTGATATTCAACTCCTACACCTTTAAAAACGACACAATATAACAGTTATGGTTGATTTCGTTCTCACTGCGGTCCGTCACATTTAAATAACTGACACAAGATATTAAATCATTTGACAAAGTAAATAGAAACAAATTATTAGAAATCCTCAAATATCCCAGACCAATTGATGAAAGCTATATATGATATTTATAAGGACTATTTAACTCATGCCACAAATGCTAGTCAATGACCAATCACGTTTCAGTGAATCTTGTTTTACAACCAATGACAGTCGTGTTTCACCTCGCTCTTTATCGATTTCTCTGTATCAGCTCCTGCTTTTGTGATAAAGAAAGCTCCTCCTTTTTAATGTTCTGAACAGGTCAAAACATTGTTTTTCTCCAACAAATACTTTGAATATAGCAAATAATGAAAAGATTCCTTGATTTTACTGAGTTGTTTACTAAAAAAATAAACGAATAACCCGTAATGTTGATTATGATATATAGTTTGATGTGTTTCATTATTTTTCCACTTGGGTGCACTCTTACAATATTGCGATCTTATTTGGCAATAAATAATATGATCAAGCAGCAGTGAATTAACATAACCTCACATTTCTGATTTGTTTTCAAACATCGCCATTTATATTAAATATATAAATATTTTAAAATAACTATAGTTAAACAATGTTTTGTGAGTAAACAGCTTAATTTTATTCGTTAAATAGTCCTAACAAATGCCACTCTTGATTTCCAAATTCTCTAGATAAATTCACTCCTCACTTCGTGAGTCGTGAATTTATCGATAATTTGGAAATCACTCGTGGCATTACGTATGATAATTACATCCAAGTTAAGATTGAAAATAAAATCTGGGAATGGAGACCAATTAATAAAGGAGTTAGACAAGGATGTGGTCTTTCACCAATGCTCTTCATAATATACATGAACTCAATTATTAAAGAATGGAGACTACAACCACATGGCAGTGTACCACTTAATATATTATATAATTTAGACACCCTATTATTTGCAGATGACATTGTGTTTATAGCAAATTCAGAAGATGGCCTACAACGTTCAGTCCACTCTTTTCACCAAATTGCAATAAACTACAACGTGGAAATCTCAACAGAAAAATCTAAAGTCATGGCTTTCTTAGGAAAAGCTCCAGTTCGCAGTAAAATTGTTATTAATAATAAAATATTAGAACAAACCAACACATTTAACTATCTAGGATACCAAGTTACATACAAAGAGGAAAAAGATTTTAGTCAAAAAATTATAAAATTTAACAGAGTAATAGGAATTACAAATAATATTTTCAAGCCAAACACAGTATAGCAACACACACGAACTAGAATTTATAAAACGGCCAGACCCATATTATGTTACGGCAGTGAGGCCTGGACAATTCGCAGTGTAGATGAGCAAAGTCTAACTGCGGCAGAAATGAAATTTATGAGACGTACTGCAGGTTACTCAAGAACAAACCATCAAAGGAATTCTGAGATTCTCAAAGAATTACAAACATAATCAGTCATGGAATATGTTCAAAAATACAGAAACAACTGGAAATCTCACGTAAGAAGAATGAGCAGAACAAGAATACCACGTCAGATCTTAAATTACCAGCCACCAGGCAAGAGATCTTTGGGCAGACCCTTCAAACGTTGGATTGAGACCGTAACAGACCACTAGATCTATCACATGAATGGAAGAAGAAGATATTAAGTCAACAGAATGGAGCCAAGTAGCATCCAATGGGTCCACTCTAATCCAATATAATCCTGGAATCCAACTCCAAGCGATGTCAACTAACAACAACAGAGTGCATAGTGTTTGGACACAAAATTATACTTCAGTCAAAATAAAACAAAAAAATAATGAAATTAACTTTGATAAAATGAAAAATTGCCAATGTATTGTAACTGTGCATAAAACTCTGTATTTTTTTAATCGTTCATTAAACAGTAGTTGGTGTGGTGTTTCTTTATACCCTTGGCCTGCAACCAAAAATGTCAAATTTGACAAGCTCCCGGGACGACTATTTCAATCAAGGTTTTCTGCGGTTTCCCTTGATTCTAGAGCAAATGCTGAAATAGACCAAAAAGACCGCCGCAGCGGTAGTGACTTATCATATTGCACTTGCCGTAATATAAACCTCCCCACAAGAGGCTTTGGATGCTGCTCCCATAAACCACTCGAGAAGCTTGCAATGCTGCATAATCATGTCTTGTTAACTTAATCCAAAACTCTTTCGAAACAAAAACACTATCGAAATGAATAACCCCAAACTTATCCGGAACACATTCCGGAAGTATACATATTGGTTCAACACGAAACTAAAACTTGAAATAACCATAATCACGCCATGTTAACTGAATCCAAACTCTTTCAGAACCAAAACACTATCGGACAGCATATGTTTATCTTTTAAGAATAACTCACAATAACCATTTTTGTCTTTCATTGATGCCAAGAAGATCGGGATAAGTAGATTCCCGGGCAAGCATAGCAGCGCACGGCGGGCATTCTTTTATGGATAACTCAAAATAACGAATTTTGTCTTTCAGCTCATTTGTGCCAAGTAACGGGCTTCCAATATAAAACCGGACCGGCCTTACGGAGTTTCACCCGGCACGCAGTGCTGTCTCTTCCTCCCGCAATTCACCCTGCCTGCCACCCATCCTTGAACTGTTTCTTACCTTATAGAAAATGCTGGAAATGTTGCCTCCCGCAGTTAAACAGGCATTATACCGAGTAAACACATTTAGATTGACACGCTGTAGTTCGGGCACTGTCAAGTTTTTGATTTCATTTCTTATGTTGTTCTTCAGTTCTTCCAATGTGTGCGGATTTGTTTTGTACACTTTGTCTTTCAGGCTACCCCACAAATAAAAATCACACACTGTTAGATTTGGGGAGCGAGTGTTTCTTATTTTGTACTGAACCAGTGGTCTCAAATTTAGTCACAAGATCGTGGATTGTCGATCTGGAAGGAGGTAATTGTCCAGGGAAGTTCCGAATAAATTCCTCGCGAACGCGACGAGCTGATTCGTATTTATAATAACATTTACACACATAAATGCGCTGCTCTAATGTCAGTTGTCTCATCTTGTCGAACGATAGTAAACTGACTAGTTCAAGGACAAGCGGCTGGCAGAGTGAAATGCGGACGAGGAGAGAGCGCTGCCTGACGGGTGAAACCCCGTGAGGCCGGCCCGGATTTATATTGGAAGCCCGGTACATCGGGATGCGTAGATTCCCGGGCAATGCCGGGTAATCAGCACGGGGTATCAAAAAATAATGATATAAATTTGTATTTATTTTTCCTTTTACTTATTCAAGTAAATTCAAAAACACATTATCATTTATTTAGGTGTAACAGCGCACACCGGGTATTAGTTAGTAAATCAATAAATTATGAGACCTAACCTCTAAATATTGTATTATTTGGAATATCCAACAACGTAAGAAGAATGAAGGGCGAAAGACTACCAAATGCCGTATATAGGCCTACTCGTGCATAGAAAAATGAAAGAAGGAGCAGAAAAGGAAGACCAAGAACAACCTGGAAGAATAACATTCAGAATTCAATGAGGAAATTTGGTGTAACGGATGAAGACACAGAGGACAGAGAACGATGGAGAACTTTAATTAAGGGAAATTTGTGAACGTGTGTTACAAACTGATAATCTATATGTCCCTAGTCATTTACGTCTTACGTATTTTTTTAAACTCAGGTTAATTATTAAGGTTAATTGGACAAAACCCTCAATGATAAGGAAAATTCTCAAAATAAATAAATTAATTTCGAAAATCACTAAAATTAAATAAAATACAAATTAATTTTTTTAGTTACAATCTAACAAGGAAACAGTCAGCCACTACCTACCCTGAAATTCCTCTCAAGGGAAGCGTTGTGTTGTACCAAGGCCGTATCCAAAAAAAAAAAGAATATATATAAATATATACATATATCTACTCCTTTTAACTCCAAGCCTCTAAATTCAAGGGCCAAATCTCCCATTTAAACTATAGGAAAGTAATACTACTACTGACTTGGTCGATTGGACAACCCTGTCAACCTGCGTCCGCTGCGTTCTGCCTCCAATCCGCTCTATGAGCGCCTATAGGAAGCTATCCAGATGAATGGTCCACATCAATACTGCATCCGATTTACAAGGGTAAGGGTGGAGTTAACAATCCGGACAATTACCGCGCTGTCTCTCTTCTGCCGGTGTTTGGAAAAATTTATTGCACAGTGCTATATAACAGGCTAAAAAATTGGATAAATGAAAATAATAAAATTTCACGATACCAAGCCGGGTTCAGGGAAGGCTTCAGGACGGCGGACAATCTATTTGTCCTGAGAACAGCAATTAACAGATGTTTGAGTGTCAAACGAGGCAGGTTACACTGTACTTTTATAGATCTGAAAAAAAACATTTGACTCTGTTGAACGCAATGCCCTATGGCAGAAATTATGGCAACTAGGAGTATCGGGAACTATGATTAGGGCGCTAATGGGAATTTATAAAAAAGTGGAGTTCTGTGTTAAATATGGGAGGGACCAAGTTTCAGAAAATATAAAGGCAGTTAAGGGTGTAAAAACAGGGATGCGTATTGTCACCACTGTTATTTAACTTATTTATAGACGATGTAGCTTTGATGCTGGAAGTAGAGGGGATCGATGCTCCAACGGTGGGTGAGCGAAGTATTCCTGTTCTAATGTATGCAGATGACTTATGCCTCTTTTCCACAAAAATAGATGGCATGCAGAAGGGTTTAGATTTACTATCGACATACTGTACGACTTGGGGACTTACTGTTAACGTTAGCAAAACGAAAGCCATGACTTTTAAAAACGGGTCGGTATACAGCGGGAGGGAAAGGTGGACATACCGTGGTGAGAATTTAGAAAATGTTAAAAACTTTGTCTACTTGGGGATGACTTTGACAATGAATGGAAAATGGACGAGACACATCGAAAATGCAACAATGAGAGCTAGGTGCCGGACAAGCGAAATGCTTAATAATATGACAAAATTGCGAAACATACCGATGCGTACACTAGAACAGGTTTATTCTTCGACTGTGAGAGCGACCATGCTGTATGGCTCAGAATTATGGGGTTGGGAACGAACGGGGACACTAGATAAAATTCAACCTATGTTTCTTAAGAAAGCGATGAGATTAGCAACGGGGACTTCAAATTGTGGCATACTGAAGGAATTCGGTACATTTTCGGACACAATAAGGGGCAAAATTATGGCTATTAAGTATTGGTTGGACATAATAAACGGGAATCAGGACTCGCTTAGAGCAGAGTGTTACAATGAACAGAAAAGGCAGTGTGTTTCGGGAGATTGGGTAATCGGTGTAGAAAGGGGTTTGAAGGGCATAGGGATGGGTTGGGTATGGGAGAGGAGTACGCGGAATAATAGAAATGTTTGGAGGACAGTTAAGAAGAGACTAATCGATATAGACAGACAGTATATAGAAGCAGAGTGTAGTCAGAAAATATCGCTCACCCTGCAGACAGAACTGAAACTTTCGTGGGGAAGGGAGAAATATATTGACTCTTTGGATGGGGATGATAAAAGTGCTATTGCATGGTTTCATTTGGGGGGATGGATGGTCCATAATTTAACAAATGAGGAAGGCATTAAACTTTGCCCACTATGCGACGACCATGAAAACTGGCAGCATATTATAGCATTCTGTAGAGAGACAGAACAACTTAGATTACAGATGCTGCCGGAGAGATTTCTCAGGTCGGATCGAGGGAGAGTGGCGTGTTGGGATCTTTTAGGACGGATCGAGAGTGAATCAAATACATGCAAATTTTTGGGTACAGTAAGAAAATTGAGATATAACAAAATTGTAGATTAAGGATATATGTATTAACAATAAGAAGAATCTCAATATGGTCTTTGTTTTCGATCTTTAATCATGTTATATAATAAGTAGGTCTGATAAGTTGAATAGTCTGATAGTGCACTTAATGTCTGCAGGGACGGGGGGAGGGGGGTATGAGCGTGCGATGTGTATATGTGTGGGTGTATGTGTGTGTGCTTTTTTTTTTCTAATTTGTTTTTTAGTATTTTTTTTTAATATTAATGTACGGAATGTGGATGAATGTAGATATGTATTATTTTGATTTAGTGCAGACATAGATTTTACTTATATGTAGCCTGTTATTGTTTTTTGATACAGGTGTATTTGTAGGTATTTGTTTATATTATTAGTTTTATTTTTTTATTCATGGAAAAATAATGCACGTACGGCCAAGCAGGCCCGTGCGCAATGTAAATGCATATGTATTTTCTTTATTCTGAAAAAAAAGGCAATAAATTCCATATTCTATTCTATTCTATTCTATTCTATTCTATTCTATTCTATTCTATATTCTCAGGTAGTAAGTGATTGTATCACTTCCAATTCCCCGTGCCCCCCCCCTTCGTCCCTTGCTTTCATTCTTCTCGTCTGTGGACATTTGCTTGCAATTTCTGGATTCTGCCATCGATGTCTGTGCATTGTTTCTCCGGGAGAAATTTCAAGGTGGGTTTCCGCATGCGATGGTCGATTGTTCCCTTGTTAGTATAAACTAGCGCAACACGTGTTGTTTGAGTTAGTTAAATTCATATCACGATTAACTTAAATGGATTTGAAGCGATTACCATCAGCTGCTGTTTCAAAATGAGGATTAATGGCTAAAAAAAAACAAGCGTTATTAAAATGAAGTTGGTGAATACAGTTTGGATATAAATCGTGTTTTTGTTCTTCATTCAGTTTACGTTCTCAGCTACGTTCACACTGTGCTGAAACAAGAACAAGATCCGATTCACTTTGAAATCAGCGTCATCTGCTGTATAATCCATCCATAGTAATTCTGCCCGAAGGCAGGTCCTTCATTTTCATGTTATGAATATATAAAACAATTATTCTACCAGTTATATTATATGGGTGCGAAACATGGACTCTTACTTTAAGGGAGGAAAGGAGATTACGAGTTTTTGAGAATAAAGTTCTTAGGAACATTTTTGAACTAAAGAGAGATGAACAGACAGGTGAATGGAGAAGACTACATAACAATGAACTACATGGTCTTTATAGGAAGCCAGATATAATAAGAACAGTTAAGTCTCGTAGATTGCGATGGGCAGGACATGTTGCGCGTATGGGGAATGAACGACTTGCATGGAAGCTTCGTGTAGGAAAGCCAGAGGGAAAACGCCCAGTTGGTAGACCAAGAATGAGGTGGGAGAATAACATTAACTATGATTTGAGGGAAGTAGATTATACAGGGAATGATTGGAAAGCATTAGCTCATGATAGGAATGTATGGAGAGGTTATGTCCGCGCGGCCATGAACCTACGGGTTCGATAGTGCCAGTGAGTAAGTAAGTAAGCTTGCAGCTTTACTAAGGAATTGTAGGTATGGTAGCTTCCCGTTGCTTTCCACACCGGTGAATGATGATGATGATAAAGATAAGGATGATGATGATCATCATCATGGCCATATGATTTCGGGGACCGTTTGGGCCTTAACGTTTTCCTGACATTTGTCTTAGAGGTGAGGAAAAACCCCGATAAAAACCTCACCCAGAAAAACTGTCCCGACCGGGGATCGAACCCGGGCCCACTGCGTGACAAGGCAGCACGCTACCTCGAGACCACAGCGGTGGACCTGCTGTATAAAGAATCCTATAAACTTCACAGTCACATGGGGCTATAAACTAACTTCTTCTTCTTCTTCTTCTTCTTCCTTGCAAGTATTAGGCCAAGGCCTGTTACGATCCTATAGAAAATTTTCCCTCCAGCGCTTCATAGGGCGGCCCAGAGATCTTCGTCCTGCTATAAACTAACAGTTTCTACAGTGTGATTGTAAAGTCCCAGTACATTTTAAAGAAATCGCTTACATATCGTATTTCTGTTACAGCCATTCGAAAGATACAAATATGTTCAGCATTGAAGAGCGGATAGAGATTGTTGCTGCGCGTTTAAGAGGCCAGTCGTACGAAGAAGTTAGAGACTGATTCCAAAGGAAACCCTCGCGGGAGACGTGTATCTTGATATGTTGCAACTTTTCTTACAGCCACTGTTACAGCAAGATGGTATCATTGATACAGTGGTGTTGCAACAAGATGGAGCACCACCACACTTTGCTCTGGCTATACGCGAGTATCTCAATGACAGGTTTCCCAAAAGGTGGATTGGAAGGGCATCTCCTCGTACCTGGGCACCTCGTTCGCCAGACCTCGCACTCCTGGACGTTTTTGCATGGGGGTTCATCAAGCAACAGGTGTACAGAACCAAGTTTCCTAATCTGCAAGTGCTGAAAGAACGCATACGCCAAGCGAGTGAAATGATTACAGAGGATATGTTGGTGCATGTTTTCCGGGCGACGGTGCGTCGTTGGGAAACATGTTTTGAGATTGATGGAGGTTATGTTGAACACTAACTTGATAGTAGAAACTACCTTATAATTTTTGTTTTATTTGCGCTACGTTATCCACAAAATGTACTGGGACTTTATAATCACACTGTATTACTAAAGCTTGCAATACCCAACACGTCCCTTCAGAGATTTTACAGGTAAAAAGAGTAGGGTGCGTGTAGGCTAACAGTTTTCGGATACTTTTGAAATTCACAATGGATTAAAGCAAGGAAATGCACTATCTTCTCTACTATTCAGTTTGTGCTAAAGCATGCCATCACATATTTAGAAGATAAAGAAGGCCTACAACTCAATGGTATTAATACGTTTTGGTTTGTGCTGATGATATATTATTAGGCGATAGGGAGGAGATACTAAGGGCCAACACGCACACTCTATTGAGTAACATTAAGAAATTGGGGCTGGAAATAAACATAAATAAAACTAAACATATGGTCACACATAGAAATACATTATATAATGAAAATATACGGATAATGACAAATAAGATATATTTTGTAGAAGTGGCTGAATTCCAATACCTAGAAGAAAAAAAAAAAGGAATGAAGTATAGAAAAAATACAAACATAGTCTCAATTCTGGACATGCGTGCTATTATGTATTACAAGGACTGTTGTCCCAGCTTCTCTAAAAAAATGTTAAGTGGTGATGGGTGAAATTTCTATTTTCTACATTTTTGAGGTAGGGACTTGGGGTTTTGTACAAACATTCACTGCATGATACATAATGATGTGTTTAAGTTTCATTATTGTGAGACATTTATTTTATGAGTTATTAAATATTACATTTTTAAAAAATGCATATATAGGCCTAATAATTAAATGGGTTCCACAATTTTTTTAGTAAAATGTCTGATTTTTTTACAAGACCCCTGAAATATTTAGAAAAACGTCATGCATTAGAATTCTGATATTGTGAATACAAAGGGAGAAAAAAAAATGTACATCAGGCGTGGAATTACAAAAAAAGTTAATAATTACATACATTTTATTTTTTATTTCTTAAAATACTACTTCAATCATGAAACCCATACACTGCTTTATTTCCTATTGTTTTTAGAACATGCAGTAAAAATTTGAACCTTGTAGGACAAAATTTGTGAATTCCATTCAATTTTGTATGTACAAAAATGCAGTGAAAATAAAAGTGTGGATAAACAAGTTTAAAGATTTGCTTGCAGGTAGTATTTAACTGGTGCAGCCTTTTAACTCTGACGTAATTTAGGGCACTTATAAGCGTCATAGGCCTCTAAAACTTTGCCAACCTATACAATAGAGTACAGGCTATTTTTTAGTATAAAAAATGGCAATTTTGATCTCAAATGGTCAATTTTTCGCCCATCACCCCCCTTAAACTGAAAATATATAAAACTGTTATTCTTCCTGTTATATTATATGGATGAGAAATATGGGCGTTTACTGTAAGGGAGAATAAAATATTTGAGTTTTGAGAATAAAGTTCTCAGGAAAACTTTTGGACCTAAGAGAGATGAACAGACAGGTGAATGGAGAAGACTTCATAACAGTGAGCTACATGGTCTTTATAGGAAACCAGATATTGTATGAATTATTAAATCTCGTAGGCTGCGATGGACAGGACATGTGGCAAGAATGGTGAATGGAAGAGGGGCATGAAAGCTTCTTATGAGAAAACCAGAGAGAAAGCGCCCAGTTGCTAGACCAATAATGAGGTGATACAATAACATTAACTATGATTTGAGGGAAGTCGATTATACAGGGGTAAAGTAAAGATAAAGTAATCCCACTACTGGCTTTAGGAAGCCCTTGGGATAGTAGGAGGTTAAGGCTCCCACTTTTTCTAGACAATTGACACTTTGTCATCCCGGTTGTTAGCCCTGCGTGACGGCCGTATTTACCCCCAGAACAATCGTCTGGTAGTCATTTCCGTTAGAGGCTGAGTCGACCCCAGGACCATAGTGCCGCCAGAAGGTTTCGTTCAGTTTAAACATTCTGACCTCACCGGGACTCGAACCCTCGACCTTTCCTGCTTGTAGCGTATTGCCTTAACCATTACTCCACGACGTGCCCCGTTATACAGGGTATGACTGGAAAACATTGGCTGGGGATACGGATATAAGGAGAGATTATGTCCGCATGATCATAAACCTATTGGTCCATGAAGCCACTGAGTTAGTTATAGCAATGTATCGTCCAACTCAACTTTGAGTCTCTTCTTAAAGTGATGAAAGATGAATAAGAAATCCGTATTATTATTATTATTATTATTATTATTATTATTATTATTATTATTATTGTTCTTATTATGGTCTGAAGTCGGAACGGGTCAACAGACCTAATCCATGAATGCAGATGATGATGATGATAATAATAATAATAATAATTATTATTACTAAGGGAAATTATGGGTGTTGAAGAGGAGCCGGACATCATAGGCATTATAGAAAAGATAATATTACAATGGTATGGCCATGTCAAAAGAATGCCAGAGCAAAGATTGCCTAAAATTGTTATAGAATGGATTCCAATAGAAAGGTGGAAGAGAGGAAGGCCGAAGAAAACTTCGATAGAAGGGATACAAACAGCTATGCATATCAGAGGATTGGAGGAAGATCAATGGATGGACAGAGAGGAATGGCGTTTGGTTTCCGGAAGACTGCGGCAGCAATGACAGAATATGTCACATTTCTCTCTTTGCAGAAAAGCAAACCACAAAAATGAATAAAATCTCTCAGAATTAAAAAAAAAAAATGTAAATTTTGAGAGGAGTGCGATGAACAGTTTCCCTCTTCAGCAGCCATGTTTATTAGGCTTTTTATCCGTACAGTACAGTGCGCGGCTTGTTAACGTATATGTACGCTCAACTAATATTTACGACGTCAAAAAGAGTTAGCAGTTATGACTGTAACACTGTAAGCCATGTTTATTAGGCTTTTTATCCGTACAGTACAGTGCGCGGCTTGTTAACGTATATGTACGCTCAACTAATATTTACGACGTCAAAAAGAGTTAGCAGTTATGACTGTAACACTGTAAGCCATGTTTATTAGGCTTTTTATCCGTACAGTAACAGTGCGCGGCTTGTTAACGTATATGTACGCTCAACTAATATTTACGACGTCAAAAGAGTTAGCAGTTATGACTGTAACACTGTAAGCCATGTTTATTAGGCTTTTTATCCGTACAGTACAGTGCGCGGCTTGTTAACGTATATGTACGCTCAACTAATATTTACGACGTCAAAAAGAGTTAGCAGTTATGACTGTAACACTGTAAGCCATGTTTATTAGGCTTTTTATCCGTACAGTACAGTGCGCGGCTTGTTAACGTATATGTACGCTCAACTAATATTTACGACGTCAAAAAGAGTTAGCAGTTATGACTGTAACACTGTAAGCCATGTTTATTAGGCTTTTTATCCGTACAGTACAGTGCGCGGCTTGTTAACGTATATGTACGCTCAACTAATATTTACGACGTCAAAAAGAGTTAGCAGTTATGACTGTAACACTGTAAGCCATGTTTATTAGGCTTTTTATCCGTACAGTACAGTGCGCGGCTTGTTAACGTATATGTACGCTCAACTAATATTTACGACGTCAAAAAGAGTTAGCAGTTATGACTGTAACACTGTAAGCCATGTTTATTAGGCTTTTTATCCGTACAGTACAGTGCGCGGCTTGTTAACGTATATGTACGCTCAACTAATATTTACGACGTCAAAAAGAGTTAGCAGTTATGACTGTAACACTGTAAGCCATGTTTATTAGGCTTTTTATCCGTACAGTACAGTGCGCGGCTTGTTAACGTATATGTACGCTCAACTAATATTTACGACGTCAAAAAGAGTTAGCAGTTATGACTGTAACACTGTAAGCCATGTTTATTAGGCTTTTTATCCGTACAGTACAGTGCGCGGCTTGTTAACGTATATGTACGCTCAACTAATATTTACGACGTCAAAAAGAGTTAGCAGTTATGACTGTAACACTGTAAGCCATGTTTATTAGGCTTTTTATCCGTACAGTACAGTGCGCGGCTTGTTAACGTATATGTACGCTCAACTAATATTTACGACGTCAAAAAGAGTTAGCAGTTATGACTGTAACACTGTAAGCCATGTTTATTAGGCTTTTTATCCGTACAGTACAGTGCGCGGCTTGTTAACGTATATGTACGCTCAACTAATATTTACGACGTCAAAAAGAGTTAGCAGTTATGACTGTAACACTGTAAGCCATGTTTATTAGGCTTTTTATCCGTACAGTACAGTGCGCGGCTTGTTAACGTATATGTACGCTCAACTAATATTTACGACGTCAAAAAGAGTTAGCAGTTATGACTGTAACACTGTAAGCCATGTTTATTAGGCTTTTTATCCGTACAGTACAGTGCGCGGCTTGTTAACGTATATGTACGCTCAACTAATATTTACGACGTCAAAAAGAGTTAGCAGTTATGACTGTAACACTGTAAGCCATGTTTATTAGGCTTTTTATCCGTACAGTACAGTGCGCGGCTTGTTAACGTATATGTACGCTCAACTAATATTTACGACGTCAAAAAGAGTTAGCAGTTATGACTGTAACACTGTAAGCCATGTTTATTAGGCTTTTTATCCGTACAGTACAGTGCGCGGCTTGTTAACGTATATGTACGCTCAACTAATATTTACGACGTCAAAAAGAGTTAGCAGTTATGACTGTAACACTGTAAGCCATGTTTATTAGGCTTTTTATCCGTACAGTACAGTGCGCGGCTTGTTAACGTATATGTACGCTCAACTAATATTTACGACGTCAAAAAGAGTTAGCAGTTATGACTGTAACACTGTAAGCCATGTTTATTAGGCTTTTTATCCGTACAGTACAGTGCGCGGCTTGTTAACGTATATGTACGCTCAACTAATATTTACGACGTCAAAAAGAGTTAGCAGTTATGACTGTAACACTGTAAGCCATGTTTATTAGGCTTTTTATCCGTACAGTACAGTGCGCGGCTTGTTAACGTATATGTACGCTCAACTAATATTTACGACGTCAAAAAGAGTTAGCAGTTATGACTGTAACACTGTAAGCCATGTTTATTAGGCTTTTTATCCGTACAGTACAGTGCGCGGCTTGTTAACGTATATGTACGCTCAACTAATATTTACGACGTCAAAAAGAGTTAGCAGTTATGACTGTAACACTGTAAGCCATGTTTATTAGGCTTTTTATCCGTACAGTACAGTGCGCGGCTTGTTAACGTATATGTACGCTCAACTAATATTTACGACGTCAAAAAGAGTTAGCAGTTATGACTGTAACACTGTAAGCCATGTTTATTAGGCTTTTTATCCGTACAGTACAGTGCGCGGCTTGTTAACGTATATGTACGCTCAACTAATATTTACGACGTCAAAAAGAGTTAGCAGTTATGACTGTAACACTGTAAGCCATGTTTATTAGGCTTTTTATCCGTACAGTACAGTGCGCGGCTTGTTAACGTATATGTACGCTCAACTAATATTTACGACGTCAAAAAGAGTTAGCAGTTATGACTGTAACACTGTAAGCCATGTTTATTAGGCTTTTTATCCGTACAGTACAGTGCGCGGCTTGTTAACGTATATGTACGCTCAACTAATATTTACGACGTCAAAAAGAGTTAGCAGTTATGACTGTAACACTGTAAGCCATGTTTATTAGGCTTTTTATCCGTACAGTACAGTGCGCGGCTTGTTAACGTATATGTACGCTCAACTAATATTTACGACGTCAAAAAGAGTTAGCAGTTATGACTGTAACACTGTAAGCCATGTTTATTAGGCTTTTTATCCGTACAGTACAGTGCGCGGCTTGTTAACGTATATGTACGCTCAACTAATATTTACGACGTCAAAAAGAGTTAGCAGTTATGACTGTAACACTGTAAGCCATGTTTATTAGGCTTTTTATCCGTACAGTACAGTGCGCGGCTTGTTAACGTATATGTACGCTCAACTAATATTTACGACGTCAAAAAGAGTTAGCAGTTATGACTGTAACACTGTAAGCCATGTTTATTAGGCTTTTTATCCGTACAGTACAGTGCGCGGCTTGTTAACGTATATGTACGCTCAACTAATATTTACGACGTCAAAAAGAGTTAGCAGTTATGACTGTAACACTGTAAGCCATGTTTATTAGGCTTTTTATCCGTACAGTACAGTGCGCGGCTTGTTAACGTATATGTACGCTCAACTAATATTTACGACGTCAAAAAGAGTTAGCAGTTATGACTGTAACACTGTAAGCCATGTTTATTAGGCTTTTTATCCGTACAGTACAGTGCGCGGCTTGTTAACGTATATGTACGCTCAACTAATATTTACGACGTCAAAAAGAGTTAGCAGTTATGACTGTAACACTGTAAGCCATGTTTATTAGGCTTTTTATCCGTACAGTACAGTGCGCGGCTTGTTAACGTATATGTACGCTCAACTAATATTTACGACGTCAAAAAGAGTTAGCAGTTATGACTGTAACACTGTAAGCCATGTTTATTAGGCTTTTTATCCGTACAGTACAGTGCGCGGCTTGTTAACGTATATGTACGCTCAACTAATATTTACGACGTCAAAAAGAGTTAGCAGTTATGACTGTAACACTGTAAGCCATGTTTATTAGGCTTTTTATCCGTACAGTACAGTGCGCGGCTTGTTAACGTATATGTACGCTCAACTAATATTTACGACGTCAAAAAGAGTTAGCAGTTATGACTGTAACACTGTAAGCCATGTTTATTAGGCTTTTTATCCGTACAGTACAGTGCGCGGCTTGTTAACGTATATGTACGCTCAACTAATATTTACGACGTCAAAAAGAGTTAGCAGTTATGACTGTAACACTGTAAGCCATGTTTATTAGGCTTTTTATCCGTACAGTACAGTGCGCGGCTTGTTAACGTATATGTACGCTCAACTAATATTTACGACGTCAAAAAGAGTTAGCAGTTATGACTGTAACACTGTAAGCCATGTTTATTAGGCTTTTATCCGTACAGTACAGTGCGCGGCTTGTTAACGTATATGTACGCTCAACTAATATTTACGACGTCAAAAAGAGTTAGCAGTTATGACTGTAACACTGTAAGCCATGTTTATTAGGCTTTTTATCCGTACAGTACAGTGCGCGGCTTGTTAACGTATATGTACGCTCAACTAATATTTACGACGTCAAAAAGAGTTAGCAGTTATGACTGTAACACTGTAAGCCATGTTTATTAGGCTTTTTATCCGTACAGTACAGTGCGCGGCTTGTTAACGTATATGTACGCTCAACTAATATTTACGACGTCAAAAAGAGTTAGCAGTTATGACTGTAACACTGTAAGCCATGTTTATTAGGCTTTTTATCCGTACAGTACAGTGCGCGGCTTGTTAACGTATATGTACGCTCAACTAATATTTACGACGTCAAAAAGAGTTAGCAGTTATGACTGTAACACTGTAAGCCATGTTTATTAGGCTTTTTATCCGTACAGTACAGTGCGCGGCTTGTTAACGTATATGTACGCTCAACTAATATTTACGACGTCAAAAAGAGTTAGCAGTTATGACTGTAACACTGTAAGCCATGTTTATTAGGCTTTTTATCCGTACAGTACAGTGCGCGGCTTGTTAACGTATATGTACGCTCAACTAATATTTACGACGTCAAAAAGAGTTAGCAGTTATGACTGTAACACTGTAAGCCATGTTTATTAGGCTTTTTATCCGTACAGTACAGTGCGCGGCTTGTTAACGTATATGTACGCTCAACTAATATTTACGACGTCAAAAAGAGTTAGCAGTTATGACTGTAACACTGTAAGCCATGTTTATTAGGCTTTTTATCCGTACAGTACAGTGCGCGGCTTGTTAACGTATATGTACGCTCAACTAATATTTACGACGTCAAAAAGAGTTAGCAGTTATGACTGTAACACTGTAAGCCATGTTTATTAGGCTTTTTATCCGTACAGTACAGTGCGCGGCTTGTTAACGTATATGTACGCTCAACTAATATTTACGACGTCAAAAAGAGTTAGCAGTTATGACTGTAACACTGTAAGCCATGTTTATTAGGCTTTTTATCCGTACAGTACAGTGCGCGGCTTGTTAACGTATATGTACGCTCAACTAATATTTACGACGTCAAAAAGAGTTAGCAGTTATGACTGTAACACTGTAAGCCATGTTTATTAGGCTTTTTATCCGTACAGTACAGTGCGCGGCTTGTTAACGTATATGTACGCTCAACTAATATTTACGACGTCCAAAAAGAGTTAGCAGTTATGACTGTAACACTGTAAGCCATGTTTATTAGGCTTTTTATCCGTACAGTACAGTGCGCGGCTTGTTAACGTATATGTACGCTCAACTAATATTTACGACGTCAAAAAGAGTTAGCAGTTATGACTGTAACACTGTAAGCCATGTTTATTAGGCTTTTTATCCGTACAGTACAGTGCGCGGCTTGTTAACGTATATGTACGCTCAACTAATATTTACGACGTCAAAAAGAGTTAGCAGTTATGACTGTAACACTGTAAGCCATGTTTATTAGGCTTTTTATCCGTACAGTACAGTGCGCGGCTTGTTAACGTATATGTACGCTCAACTAATATTTACGACGTCAAAAAGAGTTAGCAGTTATGACTGTAACACTGTAAGCCATGTTTATTAGGCTTTTTATCCGTACAGTACAGTACAGTGCGCGGCTTGTTAACGTATATGTACGCTCAACTAATATTTACGACGTCAAAAAGAGTTAGCAGTTATGACTGTAAACACTGTAAGCCATGTTTATTAGGCTTTTTATCCGTACAGTACAGTGCGCGGCTTGTTAACGTATATGTACGCTCAACTAATATTTACGACGTCAAAAAGAGTTAGCAGTTATGACTGTAACACTGTAAGCCATGTTTATTAGGCTTTTTATCCGTACAGTACAGTGCGCGGCTTGTTAACGTATATGTACGCTCAACTAATATTTACGACGTCAAAAAGAGTTAGCAGTTATGACTGTAACACTGTAAGCCATGTTTATTAGGCTTTTTATCCGTACAGTACAGTGCGCGGCTTGTTAACGTATATGTACGCTCAACTAATATTTACGACGTCAAAAAGAGTTAGCAGTTATGACTGTAACACTGTAATGCTAATGAGATGACTAATCACAGCTATAAAAATCTGCTAAATTAATAGCTGCTTCTCTCACGACTCCTAACATTAACTGCTTCGTACTTCCAAATAAAGACCGCTTCACACTAGCTTGCAATCAAAATCCACGAGATAGATCACATTAATAATTGCAGAACCATTTATTTATTAATTTATTTACAGTTTAGAGTGAAATTCCTACATAGCATAAAAGGATGTACAAAGTTGAACTGTATGTGAAATGAAAATACAGGATTCTTAGCCAAATTTTGGAATTCCTTAGATCTGGACAGGGTTTATCTTTCTAAAATTGCCATCGCTGCCTTTAGAGGATCAATTTCAATTTTAAGAAACCATATTTACAAAATTTTTACTTTATAGTATGTATAGGCTACTTCAATTGGGCCTACAATTTGATTTTTTTAAATGTATTTACAAAATGCATTTCATCAATTTCAAAAATTAATTGTCTGTATCACTTTGTCCTTGAGGCAATCCTCTAATGAGGAAAGTTGTATAGGTCTATAATAAAAAAAAATACACACTAGAACTTTCGATAAGTAATGGCAACGCTTTTGTAAATCTGCGGTCCTAGTGGTGACCATTGTAAGAAAAAATAATTACTTTATAGCAGTGACGCTTCTTTATTTCCATGAAAATAAAATAGTACAATGAAGAGTGACTGCTATAAAGTAACAGTTTCTCTTTAATTTGCTTACTTGTTATAGCAGCCACTAGAGGGCAGTAAGACCGAGTTCCCGCTACCTCTCGTGATAGAGAATAAATAAATAAATAAATAAATATATATATGTATGAAATAAGACAGGAACTTGAAATATTTGCAATAACTGATAAAATATATACATATAGACAAAAATGGAAGCAACACATACACAGAATGAATGAAGATAGATATCCAAAACAAATAACAAAATACAAACCTAAAGGCACCCGAGATGTGGACAGACCTAGAAAGAGATGGGCTGAAGTCGGATCGGGTCAACAGACCTAATCCATGAATGCAGATGATGATGATATATAAATAAATAAATAAATAAAATATATATATATATATATATATATATATGCACATATAAAGGAAACATATATGTTGGTGCTAGGATGCCTGGATAGCGTTGCTGGTTGCGCATTAACGTATCAAGTTACAGGTCCTGGATTCAAATCCCGATTGAGATACTTTTTTTTCAATATATATACTAGCTAATTCCTGGCGTGCGCTGCTGCGCCTAAATAAATAATGTTTTTTACGTTTGGTTCAATAAGTGAAAGGAATAATAATTATACATTTAAATCATTATTATTTTTAGATACCCCGTGCTTATTACGCGGCATTGCCCGGGAATCTATGTATCCCGATGTATTTGGCATTAATGAGCTGAAATACAAAATTCGTTATTTCGAGTTATCCGCGCTGCTGCTATGTTTGCCCGGGAATCTACTTATCCCAATCTTCTTGGTATCAATGAAAGACAAAAATGGTTATTGTGAGTTATCCGTAGAAGATAAACATATGCTGTCCCGGACTTTTTTGTAGAGTTTATTGAGATATTCAATTCTATGTACATTAATTTGGTGTATTTGTTATGGTTTAGGCAGCGTAAGTCATTTAAGCGTACAAAACCCACTTTTTTTTTTTACTTTTCACTACAAAGGGCAATTTTTAAGGGTGAAGGGCTTGAGCATTTAAATAATCTTGTAGCCTATAACCTTTCCGGGGAAAATCCTGAACATGTTGCAAAAAGCCTCATCACAACCGGTTGCTTGCCCGAGAATCTACTTGTCTCGATCTTCTTGGCATCAATGAAAGACAAAAATGGTTATTGTGAGTTATCCGTAAAAGATAAACATATGCTGTCGCGGACTTTTTTGTTTTGAGAAATTCAATTTTGTGTATTTGTTATGGTTTAGGCAGCGTAAGCCATTAAGCGTAAAAAAAAAAAGATTTTTTTCACGTTTTTCACTACAAGGGGTGATTTTTAAGGATGTAGGAGTTGAGTATTACAACTCTCTTATAGCCTATATTCATCCCGGTAATCTACTGAACATTTTGCAAAAAAAAAGAACCATCACAATCGGATCAACTGTATGGCCGCGCATAAAGTACGAACAAACAATATATATCCTATAAAATCTAAAATGCTTTCTTGTTATAGAGACCGTAAGATGGAATTGCGAGCGATGTACCGTTGCTTCTTATGCCAGAGAATTGTATATAAAGAAAGAAAAAAAAAATCACACTGAGAGTGTGAGCAGCGAAGACATATTGCACTAACGTATAAAGTTAGAGGTCTCGAGTTCAAATTCTGGTTCGTGCATTAATTTTTCTTTTAATGTAGTATATATCTGACCCCGTTAAAGTTTGCCCAATTACACGGAATAAAATAAACAAAAACAAATAAAATAGGCCTATATAGTTACATGCAACTGAAACCCATAATTAACAAACAGAAAGTTTATGATTCATATAGATGGTGCATAGATTTTAGTAATGGAAATCAATATGCAAATGCATGAAAATCCGGTCCCAATAACCAATCAAATCGTGGCCTTCAGACATAGTGTTATTTAAAGAACTGCACAAGATGATGAGGTTGTTCCATGGAGTGGTTTGTGTGTTGATGGCGTAAGATGATAATTGTTTACAAGTGCTCGGGGGTTAACAGTGTTTATATTGTAATCAGTAGCTTTTAAAACAACCTGCCGGCATTGTGTGGCCCGTCCGCCCCTCGGGCGAGCTGCTAGGAACTGTACTAACATTCACTTGCTGCGCCGGCGTCATCACATGTTTGGTGCTACAGGCCTTGACCGCCCCAACCATGCGCGTCCATACATTTCTATCTTCAGCCCTCCTTCCCCATCCCTGGACTACAATAACCTTCAGATCCTTGTTCCACGCTGTCGAACTATATGGTTCATTCATAGTGCTCTGCTCAAGAGCAGGTCTTTCACTGCAAACCCAGCATTCTCCACTCTTTCCTGAACTCAGCTTTTTATTTATTTATACACATGGTCTTTTCATGGGTGCGTGTAGATATGTATTATTGTGATGTAGTGTAGACATAGATTTTAATTATATGTAGCTTATTATTGTTTTTTGTTACAGGTGTATTTGTAGGTATTTGTTTATATTATGATTAGTTTTATTTTTTTATTCATGGAAAAATAATGCACGTACGGCCAAGCAGGCCCGTGCGCTATGTAAATGCATATGTATTTTCTTTCTTCTGAAAAAAGAAGGCAATACATTCCATTATCTAACTCAGCTTTCCATTTTGTATCCGCATACAAACCATTTATTTTAATATTGTCTATCATTTGATGTCTTTTTTCTCCCTCTAATTTTCTTTCCGTTGACCATTCCTTCTAGGGCATCCTTCGACAGGCAGTTTCTTCTTAGCCAGTGGCAAATCCAACTTCTTTTCCTCTTCTTTATGAGTTCCAGCATTGTTCTTCTTTCGACCACTCTGTCTAGCACATCTTTATTTCTTACTTTGTCTGTCCATTTTATACGTTCCATTCTTCTCCATACTTATCCATATTTATCTTCATCCCATAATCCTCGCACTTGGCATTTAGCTCCATCAGCATGTTCCTCAGTGTCACTGCATCCTCTGCTAGCAAAGCCATATCGTCAGCAAATCTTATGCAATTTATTCTTCTTTCTCCCATGTTTACACCTCCCGTGTTGCTGAAGCAGTTCTTCGTTAGGTCTTCCAGGTAGATGTTGAAAAGAGTAGGTGATAGAGGACATCCTTGCCTTACCCCCTTCCAATTTCTCTTCCCTCTGACATTTCTTCTCCTATCTTCACTTTTATTCGCCTCCTCTCCTTCCAGTTCACGCCAATTTTCAAGATCTTCAGGAGTTCATTCCAATTCACTCTGTCAAAGGCCTTTTCCAGGTCAACAAATACTGCATAATTTATCTTGTTCTATATATCTTTCTCCTGTTGTTCGTATCAATCCAATTGCATGTATTGTACCCTTTCCCTTCCTGAAGACAGACTGTTCTTAGAGGCATTTTATTTTTCTCACTATATTAGAGAATGTAACTCTATGGGCAATGTCTGTTTCTTACAGTCGATGTAAATGGCCCCCAGTCATCTCAACCTTGAAGATGTTATTATTTTAACTATGTCAGTTTCACCATAAAAGTCATATAATTCATGATTATATCTACTGTGTCATTTGCCGATTTTCAATTATCGGTCCATAGTTTTCTTTAGAATCTTTCTTTCAGATACCTTTAATTTATTTTCATCAATTTTAGTTAATGGTCAAGTTTCACTTCCATACAGATGACAGGCCCCAGGAGAGTTTTGTATATTTTGGAATTAGTTTGAAGGCTAAGATATCGACTACATATTAATTTTTTATTCCATAACTAGCTAATATAGGGGGCACGCCGTAGCGCAGGGGTTAAGGCAGTGCGCTACAAACCGAAGGTCGAGGGTTCAAGTCCCGGTGGGGTCAGGGTTTTTAAACGGACCCAAACCTTCTGGTTGCACCATGACCCTGGGGTCGACTCAGCCTCTAACTGAAATGAGTACCAGATGCTTGTTCTGGGGGTAAAGGCGGCCGTCACGCAGGGCTCACAACCCGGCTGACATCAAGTGCCGAATGTCCAGAAAAAGTGGGAGCCTTAACATCCTACTAACTCAAGGGCCTCCCGAGGCCTGTAGTGCGTTCACTTTACTTTAGTTTAATTAGATAATACCCGACGTGCGGTGCTACGCCTAAATAAATGAAAATTAATATGCTTTTGTGTTTAGTTGAATAAGTAGAAGGAAAAAATATTTATTAATTATTTTTTTTAGATACGCTGTGCTGATTACCCGGCGTTGCCTGTGAATCTACTTTTTCCGATCTTCTTGACATAATACAAAAATTGTGTTTTATGTTTAGTTACAGAAGTGCAAGGAAAACCATTATATCGTAATTATTTTTAGATACCCCGTGCTGTTTTCTCGGCGTTGTCCAGGAATCTACTCATCCAGATCTTCTTGGAATAAATGAGCTGAAAGACAAAAATTAATTTACACTTTATGATTACTTGAATAAGTAAAATGAAAAATAATTATAAATGTATATCGTAATTATTTTAAGATTCCCCGTGCTAATTACCCGGCGTTGCCCGGGAATCTACTTATCTCTATCATAAATGAGCTAAAAGACAAAATTCCTTATTGTGAGTTATCCGTAAAATAATGTCCACCATGTGCTGGTAGGCTTGCACAGGAATCTACGTACTACGATCATCTTGGAATCAATGAAAGACAAAAATGGTTATTGTGAGTTATCCGTAAGAAATAAACAAATGCTGTCGGGGATTTTTTGTAGACGTTTTCGAGATATTCAATTCTGCGTACATAGATTTTATGTATTTGTTATAGTTTAGGCAGCTAAGCCATTTAAGGGTAAAACAAAGAGGCTTTTTCACGTTTTTCACTACAAAGGGTGTTTTTAAGGGTGTAGGAGTTGAGTATCTCAACCTTCTTATAGTCTATGTTCATCCCAGGAATCTCCTGAACATTTTGCAAAAAACCCATCACAATCGGACCACCGGTATGGCCGCGCATAAAGTAAGAACAGACCAACAAACATTCATTTTTATAAATTCGATTATTATTATTATTATTATTATTATTATTATTATTATTATTATTATTATTATTATTCAGGATCAATATAGGAAAGCATGCTATATCTGCCCTAAATGGAATATTATGGGACAAACATATCTTCAAAGAAACAAAAAAAAACTATTTTTTAATACAATAATCAGAAGCATTATTACCTATGGAGCTGATGTGTGGGCTTTAAATGCACAAATGAAAAAAAAATTACTCGCCACTGAAATGGACTACTGGAGACGTGCTTCAAGAATATCCAGGATGGATAAAATCCGAAATTCATATATAAAAGAAAAAATGCAGGTACAATATTCAATATTAGATTTTATAAAGAAGAAACAATTAAATTGGTACGGACACATTAGAAGGATGGAAGAAGGAAGACTACCTAAGATAATCATGGATTGGGAACCACAGGGAAGAAAAAAAGAAGGGTAGACCAAATATTACGTGGATTCAGGGAATCAATGAAACTAAGAGGGAATGGGAAATAGAAGAAGATATATGGATGAACAGACAAGAATGGAAAAATGTGTTGAATCAAATGTGTACTTACCTGTGAACATGGGTACCGGAAAAATGTATATTCATTGTAAAAGCCGGAATAATAAAAAATTATTATTATTATTATTATTATTATTATTATTATTATTATTATTATTATTATTATTATTATTATTATTATTATTATTATTATTATTATATTATAACCGCTAGAGTGACGCCACAGTAACGACAAAATTAATGAGTGTTGGGACAGTTCCTAATGTTTGTCATTGTTGATCTTTTTATACGACAAAAACTTAACTATGTTTAGATTGTGGTTTCACATCACTTAACTTTCTTACAAGGTATCGCCGGTAGAGGGGATAATTGAATGTATGAAAATGTTCTAGTTCAGCCTTTCACAGCTGTCTGTCGATTAAACATCAATACTTCTATCACATATTACATTTTTGTTTCTCCCCTCCACTACCTAAAATGGCGACATTACATCATTTCGTAGGCACGAATTATTAGGAATTCCGAAGGAACAAAGTTATTCAGGTTTTGCGGTGCTCACGAAAAGATTTTAAAAGTCGAAAGCCTTCATCGTTTTTATTTAATTCTCTTCTTCTTCTTCTTCTTCTTCGGCTTTCCCCCACTTATAGGTTTGCCGTCTTCAGTTTCCATTTATCTCTATCATTCCAATCTCCCTCTTCCAAATTTCCATCATTCTTTATAGTTCTGACGTAGGTTTTCCATTTCCATCTTGGTCTGCCACGTTTATTTCCTCCAGGGGGTGACCACTGCTATATATTTTTTGGCCATCTTTCGTTTTCCATTCTTTGTACATGTCCATACCATTTAAGCGTTTGATTTTCAATCCTCTTAACAACAGATGTGGTGACATTCATTTCTCTCCAAAGGAATTCATTTCTTATTTTATCCTGTGTTGTTTTTTGGAGGCTTCTTCTAAAATAATCAAATTCAATTGTTCTAATTATATTTTTTTGTACTTCCGTCTAAGACCAAGTTTAACTTCCATATGACAGAATATTCTGTATTATGCTCTTATAAATTTTCATTTTAGTTTCCTTTGTGATATTTTTGTTCCAAATTATTCCATGTAATGTTTTAGTTGCATTTTTTGTCATTGCAATTTTAGTCTGTACATCTCTCTCACAGGTACCTAAACTTGTAATTATTGACCCAAGATATTAAAAAAATTCACATTTTTTATTTTCCCTGTTTCAAGTATGAGGTCATCCACATCCTTTCCCAAACACATATATTCTGTTTTCTGTAAATTTATATTCAGTCCCCATTTTTTATATTCTTCCATTAGTTTATATATCATATATTTCATACCATCTTCATCCCATGTAAAAATTATTTGATCATCTGCAAACAACAATGAATGCAGTACTTTTCCTTTTTTATATAAGCCCATATATTTCGATGTCGTAATTAAATTTTGACATTTAGCAATACAACCAAATACGGGATGAAAAGAAAACTTAACGCAAGAAAAACTAATGCCTTGTATATATTGTATTATGTTATACGAATGTGTCTAAATGACACAAAGAGTAGGGTGCGTGTAGGCAAACAATTTTTGGACACTTTCGAAATCCAGAATGGGTTGAATCAAGGAGATGCACTATCTCCTCTACTATTTAATTTTGTACTAGAGCATGCGATTAAATATTTAGAGAATGAGGAAGGCCTACAACTCAATGGTATTAATAAGCTGTTAGTTTATGCTGATGATGTAGTACTACTGGCCGATAGCGAGGAGATACTAAAGGACAACACGCACACACTATTAAGTAACACTAAGAAATGAGGACTGGAAGTGAATATCAATAAAACTAAATATATGGTAACACGTAGAAATACATTATATAATGGAAATGGACAGCTAATGACAAATGAGGGAAATTTTGAGGAAGTGGCTGAATTCAAATATCTAGGAACAATAATCACAAATAGGAATGAGATGCAGAAAGAAATTAAACATAGGCTCAATTCTGGAAATGTGTGATATTATGCATTACAGAGACTCTTGATGTTCCAACTCCTTTCAAAAAACGTTAAACTGAAAATATATAAAACTTTTATTCTACCAGTTATATTATGTGGGTGCGAAACATGGACTCTTACTTTAAGCGAGGAAAGGAGATTAAGAGTTTTTGAGAATAAAGTTCTTAGGAAAAAAATTTGGACCAAAGAGAGATGAACAGACGGGTGAATGGAGAAGACTACATAACAATGAACTACATGGTCTTTATAGGAAGCCAGATATAAAGAGAACAGTTAAGTCTCGTAGACTGCAATGAGCAGGACATGTGGCACGGATGGGGAATGAAATACGTGCATGGAAGCTTCTTGTAGGAAAGCCAGAGGGAAAACGCCCAGTTGGTAGACCACGAATGAGGTGGGAGAATAACATTGACTATGATTTGAGGGAAGTAGATTATACAGGGAATGAAATGGAAAACATTGGCTCAGGATACGTCCGCGCGGCCATGAACCTGCGTGTTCTATAGTGCCAGTGAGTTAGTTAGTTATATATTGTATTATACAGGGTAAAATTTTAATTACACCGACTCACTGCATGGACTGATTCCTAATGAAATAATATTAATGTTGTTTATTCTATTTTAAAACTTTATACCTTTTTCATATTCAGTCTTCCTCAACTTAAATTTTCTATTTTCCTGCTAATTCCACTGGACATTGCACTTTTATTGAATTTAAGCTAGTGCGACCGATCATACCTTTTCAATAGTGGATGTCATTTCATTTCATCCCAGCATTACGCCGGTTTACTTATCATGTATAGGCCAATTTTCCACGTAAACTATTAAGAGCCAATTTCACCAACAGAGGTAACTGTATTACGCCAGTTTTCCCCGTGTATAAACTGGCGTAATACAGTTACTTCTGTTGGTGAAACCGACCCTAAGAGCGCTTCTTATTATTATCTGTTAGAAGAGACGGGAGAAACCAGGAACGTTTCAAGATTATGTGATTGAAACGTAGAGCAGAAACGTGCTTTGCAATGAACACACGCCACAAGATATATAGTACTACTTCATTTAATGAGGATTATCGAGGATTCTAGTGTGATTCTCTTACATAGACTATGATTGGTATAACACTAAACTTCTGTGGATTCTTACCAATTTTGGGTGTTTACAGGACTCTTATCTTTCGCGATGTGAACTATCTTCTCTATAAGTACTGGAAAATTTCTTAGAATAATCTGTATATAAATTTACAGAACACGGAATATATGTGTTTGGGAAAGGATGTGGATGACGTCATACTCCGGACAGGAAAAATAAGAAAATGTGAATTTATTAAATATCTTGGGTCAATAATTACAAGTTTAGGTACCTGTGAGAGAGATGTACAGACTAAAATTGCAATGGAAAAACATGCAACTAAGACATTTCATGGAATAATTTGGAACAAAAATGTTACAAAGGAAACTAAAATGAAAATTTATAAGAGCATAATACAGAATATTTTGTCATATAGAAGTGAAACTTGGTCTTTGACGGAATTACAAAAGAATAAAATTAGAACAGTTTAATTTGATTATTTTAGAAGAAGCCTCCAAAAAACAAGACAGGATAAAATAAGAAATGAATTCCTTTGGAGAGAAATGAATGTCACCACATCTGTTGTTAAGAGGATTGAAAATCAAACGCTTAAATGGTATGGCCATGTACAAAGAATGGAAAATGAAAGATGGCCAAAAAATATATAGCCTACCAGTGGTCACCCCTGGAAGAAATAAACGTGGCAGACCAAGATGAAAATGGAAAACCTACGTCAGAACTGTAATGGACGATAGGAATTTGGAAGAGGGAGATTGGAATGATAGAGATAAATGGAAACTGAAGACGCAAACCTATAAGTGGGGGAAAGCCGAAGAAGAAGAATAATCCGTATATTAAATAAAGGGTTGAAGTTGAGGAAGACGGACTATAAAAAAAGGCATAGACGTTTTATAATAGAAAAATATAACCTCAACGGTGTGAAAATAAAATAAAAAAAAAGTTGTTTGTTGCAAAACATAGATCAACTCAGTAAGTTTTGTAGTGACATCAATGAAATTACGTAAATTCTAACATTTATTCGATTTATTTCTTTTCACATCTTCCAACAAGAAGGAGCTCCACCACATTATGGAAATAAACTATGCTCAGGATTTTTAAGCCGCGAACAAAATTCGATATTACCGGGTTTGAACCCGCGAACCTCGAAACCAGAGGTGTACATGTGGATTACACTGAGGAAAAAAAAAACTTTTTTTTTGTCTCGGAAAGAAAAATGTGTGATTGTGATAGTGTTTTTTCTCCTGAAATCTAATATGATATCGGTTTTTCTCCATCACGCGAGGTTTCCGAGAGACAGAAATTTATCATTTCAAACACTTTAATATTTTCTACATTCGTATATAAACAATATTCGAACATTCGAACTCACGTAGAAAGTAAGAAATGACGATTTTCTGCTATATTTCGCCTGTGGAGCATCCCTCTTCATGGTCCAACAATAATCGGCTAGCATATTAGGATTCCATTTGCCTTGATATATCTTTTCCATAGCTGAAATCTCCTGAGTTAGCTCATTTGGTTTTATTTTACAATGGACAAATGGACGAAAAAACGTCTATTAAAGATAATTATTTAAATCCATTAATTGAAATAAAAAAAACTGTGGGTGATGGAGAAATTCCGAATACATATTTGAAAACACGATAAAAAAACTGCATTAAGTACAACTATTGGTACTCATGAGACAAAAATCATGTTGACCAAACATGCTTATTGAATTTATATATGTTTTGCAACAAAGTGTATTGCAATAATTTGTTAGTTTGTGTTCTATAACAGTTTGTTATTGGTAGCATTGGTCCCGGAAACTCTGTATGAGAAAAGTGAACCCTATAAGAAAGTAACATATTAAATAATTCTCATGATTTTGTAAGTAGATGTACATTGGGCTGGTTTCAGATTGATGTTGCGTTTTAATTGGCTGTTGACCCGTAACTGCGTCGACCGTATTTAAAACTGTAGCAGATAACGCATTACTCGCGCTGAAATTAGCCAATTATCTCTGAAAGTGCAGTGGCGGTTTGTGGTAATTATTTAACATTTTCCAATACTGTTTTTTTTAACACAGTTCCAACAATGGATCATATTATAATATAATGATATTGTGAAAAGAAAAATTAATGTGTGGACCAGGAATCGAACCGTGGTGTAGTGGGCTGCACACTAGTCTGGAGAACTAGGGGTCCACGGTTCGATTCGTTGTTCACACATTAATTTTTATTTTCACAATATCATGATATTGTGGTAATTAATTTACAAGAATCGGACAAGCCTCATGGAATAGTGACCAGCGTTTCTGACTACAGTTCATGAGGTCCGGGGTTCGATTTCCTGTCAGATCATAGACATTCTCTTATTTGCATACTCCGTGACACTACAGTTTTTGGACAACTCTAGCTAACTCACCTAAATTATCTTCTGCATTTCAACTTAGTACCAATTGGAATACAGAAGGAACTTTGTTTTGAAGTCCTCCCTATATTAACTATATTGACGAAATTTTCTAACAGAACTTTATTTTAATGGAGGAGGATTGTTTTATCAGGTAGGCCTACTAATTTTATATTTTTAATATTTTACTTTTAGTTGTACAACATCCATATATCCTTATCTGTGTAGGAAACTTTGGAAGTAAATATACCGATGACTAAATTTCTTTTACTGTTTCACACTTCTAAATGGTAGTGCTTTCCATGGAGAATCTAATGGCACTTGAAACTGTATTTCAACGAAAAAAATGACTTGCCAGGTTGTTTGTACACTTCATGTAGGCCTATATGTACACATATACATAAGTAATCAGTTAGAAAGGTAAAACAGAATTGTTTTGAAACATGTCCAAGAACAAATCAACATTAATATTGAGATAAGATGATCGGACTGTAAATAATATAATAGGTAAAATCGAGTTCGTCAATCAGAAAAGTCGAATCGTTAGGTGTAGGAGTTTATCTGAAAATAATATTTAAAAACCAGTCTGCCGATCGCAATTTTCGATGTAATAGGAAAGTAATTTGCGGTTTTAACGTTTTCCTTAGCAATTTCTACTTCTTAATGGCTCTTTCCTCATCACAAGCTCATTTATTACTTTGTTATGTCTAAAATAACTTATCTCTTCATATTCACTCAGACATATGACTCTAGAACGCAATCTATTATTATTATTATTATTATTATTATTATTATTATTATTGTTATTATTTCTTCTATTATTATTATTATTATTATTATTATTATTATTATTATTATTATTATTATTATTATTATTATTATTATTTATTATTATTATTATTATTATTATTATTATTTCTATTATTATTATTATTATTATTATTATTTCTATTATTATTATTATTTCTATTATTATTATTATTATTATTATTATTATTATTATTATATTATTATTATTATTATTATTATTATTTCTATTATTATTATTATTATTATTATTATTATTATTTCTATTATTATTATATATTATTATTTCTTCTATTATTATTATTTCTTCTATTATTATTATTATTATTATTATTATTTCTATTATTATTATTATTATTATTATTATTATTATTATTATTATTTCTATTATTATTATTATTATTATTATTTCTATTATTATTATTATTATTTCTTATATTATTATTATTGTTAGTATTATTATTATTATTATTATTTATATTATTAATAATGTTATTGTTGTTTTTTATTATTTTTTGTGATGTCTTGGATGTGCCCTATCATTGAGCTGACCACACATCCAGGGAGGCTCTCAATGTTTTTGTGTTGTTAAAAAATTATGAATGTGGCCATTCGCATTCCTGAAAGATTGAGCTGTGTGCGCGTTATAGAACAACTGCAATAATAATAATAATAATAATAATAATAATAATAATAATAATAATAATGATAATAATAATAATAATGATAATAAAAACAACAATAATAGTAATAATAAGAGAGAAGAAAAGAGAATACCAAAGAATATCCTTAATTGGAAAGCTAATGGACGAAGTGGAAGAGGCAGACCTAGAGAACGTTGGACAGATGGAGTGAGGAGAAGTATGGAAACTAGAGATTTGAGGGAAGAAGATGCTTTAGACAGGAACCTCTGGCAACAAATCACTTTGGGTTGAAGGAGAAACACTGTATTGTGGAATATTCCTAAACAAAAAATAATTATGATAATGATCATCATCATCATTATGGTAATAACGTTTTATTTAATTTTGGTAGAATTAAGGCCGGATGGCCTCCTCTTCCACTCAACCAGCAGAGATATCCTACATAATTAAAATATAAATTATGTAGGTACTCACTTGCCCTTTGAATCTAGCCATATCCTCTCCTATGTTAGAAGTTTCTACATGGAACTAATTTAGTTACGTTTATTTCCCTATAGATGCCATAGGTGGTATGTGGTCGGCACACCAACCCAAGGAGACATCTAGTAGGCAACCAAGGTATTACTTGGATGGTGATCGGTAAATTTTGCTTACAGCCTCTTTTTTTTTCCGACTTATGGTTCTTTTACGAGCCTGGAAATATTCAGACTCGTGTCCTACGGCTTAAAACCCTAAAATTTTCATCGACCGCGGCCGGGTTTGAATTCGCGACCGAAATTAAATACACAATATACTAATTATATCACATTAAAAAAATAGACATATATAGAGAGATTTAACAAAGGAAAAGTAATAAATCTTTCTTTTATTATTATTATTATTATTATTATTATTATTATTATTATTATTATTATTATTATTATTATTATTATTATTATTATTAATTTTGATACTGGAAGATGAAATGGGGTTAATTAAACACACAGAGGAATACAAATATTTGAGACTAAAAATTACAGAAGATGGGAAGCAGGAAAAGGAAATAAGATCAAAGATAAATTCAAGAAAATATATAATATCTGCCCTGAATGGAATATTATGGGATAAACATATCAAAAAAGGAAACTAAAGTTAACATTTTTAACACAATAGTTAGAAATATTATGACTTATGGTTCAGAGGTTTGGACTATAAATTATCAGACGAAAAGAACACTAATGGTAGCAGAAATGGACTATTGGAGAAGATGTGCAAACATATCAAGGAGAGAGAAAATTAGAAATGAAGTTATAAAAGAGAACATGAATGGTACGGGCATATTAAGCGAATGGAGGATAAAACATTACAAAAAAAATAATGAAATGGACGCCATCAGGAACGAGAAGGATAGGACGACCAAATCTCCCGAAGATCCAAGGGATTAAAGAAACTTTGAAGGACTGGAATATAGGGAAGAACTGTGCTATAATAGAGACGAATGGAGGAACATTATAAAGCGAAAGTGAAGACAAATCATTGGTGCCGGAAAAATGTGCTAACATTGTTAAAACTGGAAATATATGTATCTAATACATACAAATGAATGTTTGTTTGTTTGTTCATGCTTTATGCGCGGCCATACCGTTGATCCGATTGTGTTGGGGTTTTTTGCAAAATGTTCAGGAGATTCCCGAGATGAACATAGGCTATAAGAGAGTTGTGATACTCAACTGCTACACCCTTAAAAACACCCTTTGTAGTGAAAAACATGAATAAGTCCCTTTTTTACCGCTTAAATGGCTTATGCTGCCTAAACCATAACAAATACACAAAATTAATGTACACAGAATTGAATATCCCAAAAAACTCTACAAGAAGTGCCCGCGACAGCATATGTTTATCTTTTACAGATAACACACAATAGCCATTTTTGTCTTTCATTGATGCCAAGGAGATCGGGATAAGTAGATTCCCGGGCAAGCATGTGCTGCCATACCATTCATCCGATTGTCATGGGGCTTTTTACAAAAATATTCGGGATTTTACCGGGAAGGTTATAGGTTATAAGAGAATGTTAATGCTCAAGCCCTTCACCCTTAAAAATCACGTTCTGTAGTGAAAAAAATGTCGCTTTTTGTGAACTTAAATGGCTTACGCTGCCTAAACCATAACAAATACACAAAATTATTGTACACATAATTGAATATCTAAAAAAACTCTACAGAAAATGTTTATCTTTTAAGAATAAATCACAATAACCATTTTTGTGTTTCATTGATACCAAGAAGTTTGGGATAAGTAGATTCCCGGGCAAGCATAGCAGCGCACGGCGGGTATATACATATATATCATCATCCGGTATCATGGCAGCTGCCGCCGTCTTCCGGAAACCAAACGCCATTCCTCTCTGTCCATCCATTGATCTTCCTCCAATCCTCTGATATTCATAGCTGCTTGTACCCCTTCTATCCAAGTTTTCTTCGGTCTTCCTCTCTTCCTCCTTTCCATTGGGATCCATTCCATAACAATTTTAGGCAATCTTTGCTCTGGCATTCTTTTGACATGACCATACCACTGCAATCTTTTCTTTTATATGTCTATGATGTCCGGCTCTTCTTGTACACCCATAATTTCCCTTATTTCTTTATTCCGTATTCTATCAATTCTAGATTTTCCAGCTGATCTTCTTAAAACATCCATTCCTGTACTTAAAATTCTTTTCGTTTCCCTGGCAGGAATTTGCCAGACTTCAGCACCATATGTTAAAATTCTCTCAATTATGGTTTGATATATTTGTAATTTTCTATTTTTGAAATATTTTTGCTCCTCCAAACAGAGTTTAAAGCATTTATTGCTTGTTTTGTTTGTGCGATTCTATTTTTAATTTCCACTGTGTTATCGCCTGAATGTTTTTTTTATTAAGAGCCCCACCACCATCCCCCTGGGTTTCCTCGGGCTTAATGCCCATATCCCCAGGTCTGCTCTTGTCCCTAATTACTCTCTGCTGTTTTTATTATGTTCATTTTCAGGATACAAGTTTCGGGTGTTTGTTCTTAATACTACTAATATACAGTTATTTTTACATATAAGTAGTATTATGGTCTAATTTTGTTCCTAAATAAGTGCATTCAATACTAGGTTTTAGTATATGTATATATATATATATATTGATAAATTAGAAAGCAGGTGTAGGAGCCGCCACTGCGTGAAAGGTTAGTTTAAATAGAATGAAGTTAATGATGGAGCAGAGGGGCAGGCAGTTCAAATATTGCACCATCCATCCTCTGTGAAGTACAGGTGTGGTTAAGTAATTACTAAAAAATGGCTTCACTTTCCTTAATGTTTGTTAAGTCATGCTTTAAATTGATTAATTTGAATAACTAATGCCGGGGAATTACCCGCCTCGAACCTCAAGATATATGTACAGTATTCAACATAAATATTAATACAAATTTCTATCACAACATCTTCTTATCATAAGTAATACCACGAGTGATTTCCAATTTATCTAGGGAATATGGATGATTGGAAAGCATTAGCTCAGGATAGGGATATATGGACAGCTTATGTCCGTGCGGCCATGAACCTACGGGTTCGATAGTGCCAGTGAGTAAGTAAGTATATGGAAATCGAGAGTGACATTTGTTAGGACTATTTAAGAAATAAAATTAAGCTGTTTACTCACAAATCATTATTTAAATATAGTTATTTTAAAATATTTATTTATTTAATGTAAACGGCCATGTTTGAAAACAAATGAGAAGCGATGTTTGAAAACAAATGAGAAGCGATGTTTGAAAACAAATGTTACGCTTGTCCATCACTGCAACCAGATCATATTATTTATTGCCAAAGGATCGCTGTATTGTGAAACCTGGACAAATAGAGGCTGCTGAAATGAAGATGTGGAGGGCAATAGCAGGATACCAAAGGACCGATAAAAAGAAAAACGAAGATATAAGAACAGAACTTAATATATTTAATCTGTGTGAAAGAATAAATTATCAAAATGCTTATCTTCAGCACGTATTACGAATGAATGAACAGCGCATACCAAGAAGAATATATAATTATAAACCAAAAGGGAGAAGAATGTTGGGAAGACCATTGAAGAGATGGAAGGACCAATTCGACCTATAATGAGATCGGAACAGGCCATTGGACTTAATCCTTGTTGTTGTTGTTGTTGTTGATGATGATGAGGAACATGTTTGGACCAAAGAGAGATGAACTGACAGGTGAATGGAGAAGACTTGATAACAGTGAGAAAACCAGTTCCATATTATAGTTTTAATTTACCTCGACTAAGTTTTACCATGACGGCAAGTTATGTCTGTATTGTTCGAGTTGGTGTATTTCCCCTGTCAGTAGGAGTGGTCGAACCGAATTGCATGAAGCACGGTTTAAATTCCATCAATTGAAGATTAAAATTCATCAGCGAAGCTTCTAGTGGCAGCAGGTTCGTTAATAAACTGATTCTAATTCATGGGCTATTGGTGACGTAACCAACTTCTTGTAAATTACAAGTATCCAACCTTTGTCATAAGTCACGACACTACTGCCATCTAACTTTTTACATCCACATATATGTATAGGCATATAAAGGGTGTCCGAAAAGTCTCTAACCATTTCTGGGAAGGTGCAGTTTAATTCAAATCAAATGTTTGTAGTATCAAAGAAGACACTGCAATTGGACGAAATCACTGCAGTTCGACAAAACTGTCCTCCATATCGAAGCAGAGTTGCCATCTCTCCTCAGCACACCTAAACACACGCCGCAACATTGCTGGGTTAATTGTACGCACTGATGCCGAAATGCGTTCACGCAGGTGTTGCAAATCCCTAATTTCGACCTTGTAAACCTGACTCTTGATGTATTAGTCATTCAAAATATCTCTGCAGGCGGAAGAATTACGAAGCTCTGTTTGTTGCTACACGTGACGTCATATAAGGCAGTGTATACTGTCACCGCCCCACGTCCCATTCCCATCTGCACTCATAGATAACAGTGTCACGTGTTCTATTCCTGCATAAACACGACTGCAGTGCCCTCCGTCAACAACTGCACTTACTCCTTAAACGGGTAATAACCCAGACTCTTGGTGTAACCCCATGCAAAGAAGACAATGGCAGTGCCTATTATTACTTATGGATCCGAAACATGGACAGTGACAACACAACAATCTGTCAGAATACAAGCTGCTGAAATGAGATTCCTCAGACCAATAGCAGGATATCAAAGAACAGACAAAAAACATAACACAGAAATAAGACAACTAAAAGTGGAGGAATTAAACACAACAATAAAGAAATACAGAACAAACTGGAAAGAACACTTGGCAAGGATGACTGAGAATAGCATACCAAAAGCAGCATATAACTATTCAGCACGAGGAAGAAGAATTTTGGGAAGACCAAGGAAAAGATGGAAAGAGCAGCAGTTTAGAGCCGGAACAGGCTAGTAAATAAGCCTAAACCGTGAAGAAGAAGAAGTTGGGGCGCTTAAGATTCCTCCCGATAGAGTTATCCCTTGGATTTTTCGATTCTAAAAATATAATCAACTCCGACTGGGTTGAACCTGCGATCCTCGGGAGCAGAGGCAAGCATCCTAACCCTAGACCACCGAGGCTTATTGTAGTGGAATCACTTTACTTTATCTCTTGTTTTGTTAGCAGACTTGCGTCTCTGTTTGGCAGCAGGAAACTGGTCAAACAATAAATAAACAAGTGAACTTAGCAAAGTGGATGCAACAAAGTTAATCATTTTGTTTCTCAACAGGATGCCCTTGGTATTAAACTGGTGTCATACATCAGAAGCAAAAAACTGCTTTAATTTATTTTAACAAAGAGAAATGTAATATAACCGTATTTAGCACCGCCATCATTTATCTCATTCTTCCCCAACTGCTCATTAAACTGCCCAGGAAATCGCCATGCTGACCTACAGAGTTACTCAGCCTGTTCTGAAAGGTTATCCACAACTCTACAGGGTGAACGCAAATATTTCCAACAAATATATTATTATTTGACTACTATTTATTATTTTGAAAACACCATCGCGCAAAAAAATAATGCACAACGCACGTTTGTGAAGTGTTTTACAGAATCTCGGAAATTGACATTTTTTCTCGTTTCTGTAAAAACCACTTCCCAACCTCGCATCTTAATATAACTTACTATTGGACATTCGGGGCAAGTGATTTACTTACTCACTGGCACTATCGAACCCGTAGGTTCATGGCCGCACGGATATAATCTCTCCACACATCCCTATCCTGAGCTAATGCTTTCCAATCATTCTCTGTATAATCTATTTCCCTTAAATCATAAGTCCTAACGTTGCATGTTCCTAGGAACATGTCCCTGTGTTTGAGCCTTTGGCATGGGTTCCCTGAAGTAGTCCCCGCCCGGACAACCGAATGGGGGACTATTTGACCTCCGGAAAATTTTACCCCAGTTGAACCCATGTCCGCATTTCTTGACGGTTCTATTTTTACGGTGAAAGTTCGTCACTCTTTCGACCAAGGTACTTTTTTCGTCTGGCTTATCACCTTCGACCAGTCCGGCATGAGTAACCCTATCGGCAGCAATGCTACCGCCGGCATAGCTCTCAGGATCATTTAAGCACGCAAGCCACTCCACCACGACAAGGTAAAGATACCATGGAGGGTCGGGGCAAGTGACAGCCATTAAAATTTAGAAATGTCAATTACCGCAAATTATAGCAAGACGGACGGACCGACACTTTTTGAAAGTGGCTACTACAATCTCAATGAATTCATTAGAACTTCAATAATATATATATATATATATATATATATATATATATATATATATATATATATATATATGTATGTCTTCATTGCCAAATGTCAAACATATAGTTATAACATACTCACACACACATATATATTTAAAGTTAATGACGTACCTACATGCATAGTGTTCTGCCCAAGGGCAGGTCTTTCACTCAAACTCAGCATTCTCCACTCTTTGCTCAACTTTCCTTTTTGTATCTGCATACAAACCATTTATTTTAATATTGTCTATCATCTGATGCCTTTTTCTGCCTCTAAACTTCTTTCCGATGACCATTCATTCTAGGGCATCCGCCAGCAGACAGTTTCTTCTTAGCCAGTAGTCAATCCAATTTATTTTCCTCTTCTTTAAGAGTTCCAGCATTGTTCTTCCTTCACAGACTCTGTCTATCACATCTTTATTTTTTATTTTGTTTGTCCATTTTATACGTTCCATCCTTCTCCATATCCACATCTCAAAAGCTTACAGTCGCTTTTCCTCATTCCGTCGTAATGTCAAAGTCTGTGCAACATACAATGCTACACTCCACACAAAGCACTTCACTTGCCTTCTCTGTAATCCCTTTGCCAAAGGTCCGCAGAAAACGCTTTTATTCTTGTTAAAAGTAGCTTATATAAAAATCTAAGGTGGTGAGAATTTCCTATTTTAAACCTAACTGCATTTGTACGTGTATGCAACTAGAGTTGCGGTCTCCAGTTTGACAAACTCGTGAAATATGAATTTGGTTTTCCATAACCAGGGAGTCGTGAACATGGCTTCCGTTAATTCGCCCATAAGGCACGCTTGAGTAGGCAGAGCAATCTGCCACCGACACACAACCTCCAAGACATAGCAAGTACAACTAGCCTGCAACTTGTGTTCCTCTCTTTAACTAACTCATGGCATTATCGAACCCATAGGTTCATGGCCGCGCAGACATAAGCTCTCCACACATCCCTATTCTGAGCTAATGTTTTCTAATCATCCCCTGTATAATCTACTTCTTCCAAATCATAATCAATGTTATTTTTCCACCTCTTCTTGGTCTAACAACTGGGCGATTTCCCTCTGATTTTTCCGCCAGAAGCTTACATGCACCTCTTTCATTCACCATTTGTGCCACATATCCTGCCCATCGCAGTCTAATCGTCGGATTTCGATGATTTTTTGATACTGTCTTCCTCAGTTTATTTTAATAATACATTTCGAGTTTCGTTGTGAAACTTAAGAATCCATAGGTTCGTGGCCGCGCGGACATAAGCTCTCCATACATCCTTATTCTAAGCCAATGTTTTCCAGTCATCTCCTATATATTGTCTACTTCACCCAAATCTTAGTCAATGTTATTTTTCCACCTCTTCTTGGTCTGCCAACTGGGCGTTTTCCCTCAGATTTTTACGCCAGAAGCTTCCATGCGCCTCTTTCATTCCCCATTCGTACCACATGTCCTGCTCATCGCAGTCTAGTGGTCGGGATTTCGATGATTTTTTGATACTGTCTTCCTCAGTTTATTTTAATAATATATTCCGAGTTTCATTGTGAAACATTGAAAATTGTGATTGCTAAAGTGATTTTTAAATTTTCGTATTAGGTGAACTTCTACACCTAACGGTTTTAGTGAATAGTAGATAGCGGCCGAACACTCAGCGTTTCTTAACACCTGTATGTACAAATTTTCATGAAGATCATTTGAGCGGTTTAGAAATGTGTAAATCACGAACATACAGTAAGAATGATGCATTTTTATACATAAAAATGTTGCTTTTTGGTTCAGAGTTTTGGGTAGTCACAAGAAAAGAGAAAAGGATAAATGAAGCAGCAGAAATAAGATTTTTGAGATTTGTAGCGGGATATACTTTCTTCTTCTTCTTCTTCTTCTTCTTCTCCATGGCACGACAGGCCTAGGAGGGCCTTGGCCTTCTAGCAGGCTGCTGACCTCACATCTACGCGTGTTAATCACGGAGGTAGTCGATCATCCAGCCAGTGCAGGAGACATGTGGTCAGCATGTCGGGCCCCCTAGCCCTTATAGCCGGTTTTATCAACCTGGAGCTGCTGCTTGTTGTAGCTACCCAAATTCCTCACGATACTGGGTGAGCTCCGGCCCTATACTGGCCGAAATTCCATGGGAAAATTTCTTCCTCCATGGAGACCCGAACCAGCGCAAGTCCCGTTAGCACTGCGTGAAGGCATTGGGTAAAAAAAGAGAAGGGAATATATAAGGAAAGATCTAAACATCTTTGAATTAATAGAATAAAACAAGGTGGAAATTATTGGAAACAGCGTGTACGAAGAACTAAAGGCGACCGCATACCACCAAAAGTGATGAACTACAAGCTAAAGGGTAGAAGAAATGTTGGAAGACCGGGCACAATCGTGTTACAGAATGATACCGGTACATTTTTTTTCAAATGCCCCAGGTTGTCTTTCGACATTCCTGGTGTTCTCTCCTGACATTGTGTACTTGTAACCCACTTCTGAGGTTGGGGCGCCTGGAAGGCGAAGTTACGTTGCCCCGATGATATGATGGGCGATGATGATGATAATGGTGCGCCAGGAGAGTCCATAATCTTAAACTTAATCTAAGATGAATGATGGTGATTGCGATGGCCATATGATTTCGAGGACCGTTTTGGACCTTAAAGTTTTGCTGACATTTGTCTTACAGGTGAGGAAAAACCCCGATAAAAACCTCACCCAGAAAAACTGTCCCGACCGGGGATCTAACCCGGGCCCGCTGCGTGACAAGGCAACACGCTACCTCGAGACCACAGCGGTGCACGTGTGAGGGCTATTCTTCGAAGCTGAATGGTAAAGTTAATAATTAAGGGTGTCTAGTAGAATTGTGACAGTGTCTGGGTTGTGTGATCCGCCACGCCTATGTTGATTCATTGCTTGTGTTACTGGAGAACAAGGCACATTATATAGACAGTGGCGGATTTAAAATATAATTTATTATATTTCATGATGATTTCGCTAATGGATAACAAGCAGATTGACGTATAAATCCTCAACGGGTGGTCCATAGTTGTCTCATCTCTTCTCCACTACAATTTAATACATAATTTTTTGTAAGCCCTTGTGTCTCTCAACGGGACTTAGGGTGGATTTATCAACCGAAGTCTGAACAACGAGCCTGGATTTTCAATTTTTTATTGTTTCCATAACATCTATGAAAATAACTGAAAATTCGCAGAAATTGTTATGAAACCGTAGACATTTTTTTTTGTAATTAACAGCAGTAGATTTTCAGTTTTTTTGGTTGTTATGGAAACAATAAAAAATCGGAAAACCGCGGTCGTGGTTTAGACATCGGTTGAGAAATCCACCCCTAGGCATTCTCCCCCCCACAGGAGAGAAATTCAACCATACTAGTTTAGTTACACTTGTTTTTCGGATAGATGTCAAGAAGTGGCTCGGGGTCAGTGTTCCGACTCATACTGACATCTAGGAAACCAACGTAGTACTAGGACGGGAAAATTCGGAAAATTTTGCTTAGAGGCCTTTTTATTCACGCTTAAGGATGTTTTACGAGCCTGAAAATCTTCAGACCAGGACCCACGGCTTAAAGTTCCTGCCGGAGAACTTGCTCCTTGGATTTTTCCATCCTAAAAGAATCTGTCTATCCCGGTCGGGTTTGAATTCGCGTCCGTTGGGACTAGAGGGAAGGAACATATTCACTAGTCCACTGCAATAATAATAATAATAATAATAATAATAATAATAATAATAATAATAATAATAATAATAATAATAATAATAATAATAATAATAATAATAATAATAATAATAATAATAATAATGATAATGATAATGATAATGATAATGATAATAATAATGATAATGATGATGATGATGATGATTACGATGACGATGACGATGACGACGACGATGACGGTGATAATAAACAGACATGTGAATGGAGCAGACCTCTTAACAATGAACTACATGGTCTTTATAGGAAGCCAGATATAATAAGAACAGTTAAGTCTCGTAGACTGCGATGGGCAGGACATGTGGCACGAATGGGGACTGAAAGACGTGCATGGAAGCTTCTTGTAGGAAAACCAAACGGAAAAGCCTAGTTGCTAGACCAAGAATGAGGTGGGAGAATATCATTAACTATGATTTGAGGGAAGTAGATTATACAGGGAATGATTGGAAAACATTAGCTCAGGATAGGGATGTATGGAGTGCTTATGTCCGCGCGGCCATGAACCTACGGGTTCGATAGTGCCAGTGAGTTAGTTACAATAATAATGATAATAATAAAAATTATTATTATTATTATTATTATTATTATTCAGCAGGTTTTAGCAGGAATCTTCCTGCACCAAGTTAATCTACTGCTATTCTCCTCCACATACATTTCTCACATTCCATTCTTTGTTTTATTAATTATTAATTTATTAATTAATATTTGTTTTATTATGCATTCTATCATTCTTCATACCATTTTTATTGTCTGTTTTTTTATGAAATCCACAATTTAAATTTAATCATTCATCTTTTTTTTTAATAGCATTGTGTCATATTTTATTTCTTCTAGAAATCCCACCTGAACGCCACCAAAAATTGATACGTGAAAAATGTAATTCATTCACTCTTCTTGATTTTCATTCCCACGTTAGTGAACATTGTCTTTGTCCTCCATGTTTTTACTTACATACAGTTTTCCAATGTTTACACATCTTTCTGTGCCTAAAGTTTTATTTTCCTTTTTCCACTCGTGCTTATCCATCCACTCCATGTTCTCCAGTCCTCATGTTCTTATTCTATTTATTTCTTGCATCCATGCGGTTCGAGGTGTTATTTCTTTCTTCTTCCAGGTGGACATTCCAATGTTTTTCAGGGTAACCTTTCTTCTTACATTCGTCGTACATGCGCATACCAATTTAATTACTTATATATTATATGTCCGCCGCTGTGGTCTCGAGGTAGCGTGCTGCCTTGTCACGCAGGGTTCGATCCCCGGTCGGGGCAGTTTTTCTGGGTGAGGTTTTTATCTGGGTTTTTCCTCACCTGTAAGACAAATGTCAGGAAAACTTTAAGGCCCAAACGGTCCCCGAAATCATATGGCCATCATCATCATCCTTATCATCACCATCATCATCCTTCACCGGTGTGGAAAGCAACGGGAAGCTACCACACCTACAATTCCTTAGTAAAGCTGTACGCATAGCATGAAAATGCTGTGATTGCAGTGAAGGACCTGCCTTCGGACAGAATTACTATGGATGGATGGATGGATATATTATATAATATACTATTGAATATTTAATATACATTTTTTCTTGTACGACTTTATTCATTTTTTTTATTTCTTTCCAATTTTGAACATCTTGCTGCTCTCCTCAAGAAATTCTTTTCCAAAAACATAAGTTTTTGTTGAATTTCCATGCTTCAGCGCACTCCTTGTTATTACATTAAAAAATGTTAACATTAACCACGATTTGAGAGAAGTAGATAATAATAATAATAATAATAATAATAATAATAATAATAATAATAATAATAATAATAATGTTTTATTTATTCTTGCAGAGTTAAGGCCATAAGGCCTTCTCTTCCACTCAACCAGCACAAATACAAATAAATATTTGACAAATATAGATATACACTATACTAATTATAAACAGTTAAAGATACATTAAATGTAGCAATGTAAATGTCATGTACAAACAACATTTTATACGATAATAACAATAATAATACTTACGATGTCTATTTAACTCATGCCCCAAATGGGAGTCAATGACCAATCACGTTTCAACGATTTCTGTTTTACAACCAATCAGAGTCGTGTTTCACGAAATATTTATCAGTGTTATATTTACCATATTAAAGAAAGCTCCTCCTTTTTAATATTCTGAACAGGTCTGACCATTATTTTGCAGTGATTGAGCACGTAAGAAATACGGCTACCAGATTGTATATATAGTGCATAGATGTCAACACATACCGCATGCGGGAGTTAATATAAAAACATTTGTAGCAATTTATTATACCACCAAAAAAAAAAAAAAAAGAAACCACTGTTTGCACTTTCTTAAATGTATGTTTTCCCAGGTAATAATCCAGAAAAATATAATTGTCATATTTACATCATACGACATCAGAAATGAATTAATATACAGTTTGATGTATTTCATTTTTTCTCCACTAGAGAGCATTCTTACAATATTGCGTTCCTTTGGCAATAGGTTAAATAATATGATTTGGTTGTAGTGATAAACAAAAGAAGCAGATGAAGCGTACCTATCGTTTCTCATTTGCTTTCAAACATCGACGTTTACATTACATATATAAATATTTTAAAATAATTATAGTTAAATAATGATTTGTGAGTAAACAGCTTAATTTATTCGTTAAATAGTCCTAACAAATGCCACTCTTGATTTCCAAATTCTCTAGATAAATTCACTCCTCACTTCGTGAGTCGTGAATTTATCGATAATTTGGAAATCACTCGTGGCATTACTTATGATAATAATAATATTATACAGGGGATGATTGGAAAAACTAGCTTATAGCGATGTATGGAGAGGTTTACGACCACTCGGCTATGAACCTATAGGTTCGATTTGCCATTTACTCAACACCAAAATGAGTGGTGGGTGGCCAATTATTTCAGTCTCGAAAAGGGAGTTTGTACGCTAGAAATTTTTTAAACGCTTACCCATATGATTAACTTCTACTTCTTCCAAAATATCAGCATTTTGCTTCGTGTCTATAAAACTAGGAATATTTTAAGGTTTCTTATTATATAAAGACTCGATGTGTTGCTAAACAGATATTTATTGATAAACACCGTGCAGTTACAATAATTGTATTGTGATAATTGTGAAAGGTTTTATATAATAAGATAATATGTGGTTAGACTTGTTGTCCGCATGACTGAAGTCAGAACCTTCAGATGAAACGTCTCACGCAACTGATTTTTCAGATTAAAAAAATTATGTTTTGTATATAACATAAAACCTTGTAAATATATTGCATTTTACGTAAGATGCCTTTCTGCTTAATCATGCTTGTGACGTAGAAAGTTGCCAAAACATAATGTTAGGGGAGAGCGGGGTATTAAGCAAGATTAAAAAAATATAGGGGTTTAGTGATCCCTTTCAGTAGGTTATTGGCGGCACACATTTTCAGAAAGAATGGGAAGATTATGTTTTAGGAATTCCCCCTTCGAGATATGCACGGAAAACCCTTTTTTTTATGAACTATTAGTTAATACCCGGTGTGCGCTGCTACGCCTAAATAAATTGAAATTAATGTGCAAAACGAAACAGTTTCATGACCCGGGTCCAGAATGCGTGTGCGAGCGATGCGGCATGTTATGCGAGAGATACCATGTGCTAAAGTGCAAAAACAGAGGGCAATCTCTGACAGGATTCTGTATGGACAGATAAACTAATATAGATTAACTAATCTTTGCACAATGTGCGCTATACATTATTATTATGTTTAGTTGAATAAGTGAAAGGAAAAATAATTATAAATTTATATTTTTTTAGATATCTCATGCGTTGCCCGGGAATCTACTTATCCCGATCTTCTTGACATAAATGACCTGAAATACGAAAATTAATGTTTTATGTTTAGTTAAATAAGTAGGAGGAAAAAGTTATATCGTAATTATTTTTAGATACCCCGTGCTGTTTACCCGGCGTTGTCCGGGAATCTACTCATCCCGATCTTCTTGGCATAAATAGGCTGAAAGACAAACATTAATGTAATTCTTATGATTAGTTGAATAAGTAAATTGAAAAATTATAAATGTATATCGTAATTATTTTAAGATTCCTCGTACTGATTACCCGGTGTTGCCCGGGAATCTACTTATCTCGATCTTCTTGGCATAAATGAGCTGAAAGATAAAATTCGTTATTGCGAGTTATCCGTAAGGGAATACCCGATGTGCTGCTATGTTGGCACAGGAATGTACGCACTTGTATCGATCTTCTTGGCATCAATTAAACACAACAATGGTTAATCCAAGTTATCCGTAAGAGATAAACATATGCTGTCGCGGACTTTTTTTTTAGAGCTTTTTGAGATATTCGGTTCTGTGTACATTAATTTTGTGTATTTGTTATGGTTTAGGCAGCGTAAGCAATTTAAGCGTCCGAAGAGCTACTTTTTTCACGTTTTTCACTACAAAGGGCGATTTTTAAGGGTGTACGAGTTGAGTATCACAACTCTCTTCTTAATAAAGAAGCCATCATTTGCAAGATAGAAGCAAAGGCTTCGTAGAATTTGGTGCGCGGGAATTAACGGCGTGTAAAGAGAAATATTTTTTGATTGGAGTTGCTCAGATAGCTCACTTGGTAGAGCTTTCGTCTAGTGTGCGAAAGGTCCTGGGTTCAAACCCCAGTCAGAACATATAATTTTTCTCTTCAAATTATTATCGGCCGCGGTGGACTAGTGGTTATGCTCCTTGCCTCTGGGCACGAGGTTCGCGAGTCGATGGATTCTTTTAGGATGGAAAAATCAAAGGAGCAAGTCCTCTGGGAGGTATTACAAGCCGTGGGTCCCGAGTCTGAAGATTTTCAGGCTCGTAAAAGATCCTTAAGCCAGAATAAAAAGGCCTCTAAGCAAAATTTACGGAATTTTCCTGTCTTAGTACTACCTTGGTTTCTTAGATGTCAGTATGAGGCGGAACGCTGATCACACACCACTCCAATGACATTTATACGAAAACAAGTGTAACTAAATTAGTATGATTTTATTTGTTCCCTGTAGGGACAGAGCGCCTAAATCTCGTCGAGGGAAACAAGTGCTTACAAGATATAAGATATAAATTATTATTAATTAAATAAAAATAAAACTTTGTTTTATTTGATTTTCATATTTATTAAGATATATTCAGTGACAGCTGTTTCGGTACACTGTACTTTCTTCAGACATGTTAACAAATTATGAATTGTGTTCCAACTGATCTAAGCAACAATACAACAATAATTTATTAATTTTTTTAATTTAACAAAGGCGATTCAATCAAATCAATATTGTTAAATTAAAAAAATTAAATAAATTATTGTTGTATTGTTGCTTAGATCAGTTGAAACACAATTCATAATTTGTTAACATGTCTGAAGAAGGTACAGTGTACCGAAACAGCTGTCACTGAATTATATCTTAATAAATATGAAAATAAAATAAAACTAAGTTTCATTTTTATTTAATTAATACATATGGATTATCATCAAGAAAAATAAGTTACAAATATATAATTCAATAGTGAGAAGTACTGTCACATATGAAGCTGAAGTTTAGAAATTCAACAAAAACTTAGAACAAAACCTTATGTCGATGGAAGTGGATTTCTTGAGGAGAGCAGCAAGATATTCAAAATTAGACAAAATAAGAAATACTATCATACGACAAAAAATGAATATTGGTTATTCAATAGTAGATTATATACGGTATAAGCAATTAAATTGGTATGGACACGTACGGCGAATGCAAGAAGAAAGATTACCCAGGAAAACATTGGAATGGTGTCCACCTGGAAGAAGGAGGAGAGGAAGACCTCGAAACTCGTGGATGCAGGAGATAAGAACTGGAATGAGAGCAATGGGACTGGAGGACATGGATTGGATGGAGAGAGACGAGTGGAGAAGAAAAATAAAACTTTAGGCACAGAAAGATGTGTAAACATTAAAATTCTGTATATAAAAAAAAAGTCATCAAGTAAACACCAACTCAATTGATTATATAAATTATTAATTGTTAAAAAAGTAATATTAGTGAGATGTTTCTGTTAATAATTTTATTTTCAATTTGTTTCTGAAATATGTTAAAGTTTGGTAGGTAGGTAAGTAGATAAAAATATACGTGTATACAAATGGATCGTTTAACTGTTTAGAACAAAAGACGTGTTTAGTGAGTGACGAGACATAAAACAGAGTGTTTATCTGCGCTGTTAATAAGATATGTCTTGGAACATGTCGGTAATGTTTTTATAATTTCATAACATAGCTAAGGAATGAATGTTTCAAAGGTTAATTCTGTAATAAACATGTTTATAATTTAATTAACTTGTTTTGCGCGGACATAATGCTGGCCGTTAACAACTTGGCGCATGCGCACATTATGTTATGTCGGCATCGTTATGGCACTGCGACAAAATGTCATTGCGTGTTGCGGTTGTTTCAGGAGCAACAGATCTCGTTCTTAACCCTTAAATTCGTAACGTATCCTACATTATATAATGGAAATGGACAGCTAATGACAAATGAGGGAAATTTTGAGGAAGTGGCTGAATTCAAATACCTGGGAACAATAATCACAAATAGGAATCAGATGCACAAATAAATTAAACATAGGCTCAATTCTGGAAATGCGTGCTATTATGCATTACAGAGACTCTTGATGTCCCAACTCCTTTCAAAAAATGTTAAGCTGAAAATATATAAAACTATTATTCTACCAGTTATATTATATGGGTGCGAAACATGGACTCTTACTTTAAGGGAGGAAAGGAGATTACAGGTATTTGAGAATAAAGTACTTAGGAAAATTTTTGGACCAAAGAGAGATGAACATACAGGTGAATGGAGAAGACTACATAATAATGAACTACATGGTCTTTATGGGAAGCCGGATATAATAAGAACAGTTAAGTCTCGTAGACTGCGATGGGCAGGACATGTTGCACGTATGGGGAATGAAAGACTTGCATGGAAGCTTCTTGTAGGAAAGCCAGAGGGAAAACGCCCAGTTGGTAGACCAAGAATGAGGTGTGATAATAACATTAACTATGATTTGAGGGAAGTAGATTACACAGGAAATGATTGGAAAGCATTAGCTCAGGATAGGGATGTATGGAGAGCTTATGTCCGCGCGGCCATGAACCTACGGGTTCGATAGTGCCAGTGAGTAAGATCCTTTTGGATACATCAGTTGGTTTAATTAATTTGATATCTTAAATAAATGAGAAGAAAACAAACAAAATGAAACCACTTAAATGTGTGTATAATTGTACAATATACCTAATAATAACAGTTACACAAGATTCCGTTTTCTCTGCGGTCCGCCACATTCAAATAACTAAGAGAAGAAATTTGTGTTTTGCCAATTTAAGGGCTAGCCATATTGCTTTCGTGAAGAGCATTGCTGTAACTTGTTTTAGCTTCATTAGGCATTTCTATCTATCTAATTATAGATCTGCCCATGGGCTGGTCTTTTACTGCAATCATACCATTTTCATGCTATGCTTTCCTAGGGAATTATAGGTGTGGTCTCGAGGTAGCGTGCTGCCTCGTCACGCAGCGGACCCGGGTTCGATCCCCGGTCGGGACAGTTTTTCTGGGTGAGGTTCTTATCGGGGTTTTTCCTCACCTGTAAGACAAATGTCAGGAAAACTTTAAGGCCCAAACGGTCCCCGAAATCATATGGCCATCATCCTTATCATTATCATCATCCTTCACCGGTGTGGAAAGCAACGGGAAACTACCACATCTACAATACCTAGTAAAGCTGCAAGCATAGCATGAAAATGCTATGATATTTGTGATTATTGTTCCTAGGTATTTTAATTTAGCCACTTTCTCAAAATGTCCCTCATTTGTCATTTCAATTATATAATGTATTTCTACGTGTGACCATATATTTACTTTTATTGATATTTACTTCCAGTCCTAATTTCTCAATAGTGTGTGCGTGTTGGCCCTTAGTGTCTCCTCGCTATCGCCCAATTGTGTTAAATATTATTTTTTTTTTTAGTTTTTAAGAATATTCGTGATACACTGTATGACATGAACATGATAAAAGGCACTTATTTTGTCCCTTGATTACAGACTTGCTTTTGTGTGTATGATATCAGGCATTGTGTAATCTTGGACGAGAATAGTGCCAAGTACTACAAACGCTATAATATTGTAATTAATTCGATTTATATAGGGTGTGCTCTATTTCAAGGAGGTGTAAATGAAATAAACACTTCTTCTCAGTTGCATTTCGTGATTAACCCTTAAATTCGCAAAACATCGTCTGTATCGTAGGGAATTGCTGAATGCGGCTACAGCGTCCCTTTTGGAGGTCTAGTTAATTTAATTAGCCCCCCCCCGCGGATTGAAATGGATGTTTTTCTGAGTAGTGAGCAGCTCTGATGATGTGATAGTGATAAAATGTCGGTGTTTAAACCTCAAAGGAACGAAGTCGAATATCACGCAGGTTAGTGTAACTCAATATGTAATATTTTGATGTTGGAAGTGTGGTGAATGTGTGTTACATTTAGTAACGAAAATTTTGACATTTTTTGGAAAAAGAAAAACCAAGACTATAGCTTTAGAATACTCAATTTTGAAATATTGGATTTAGACCGGATTTTTTGCGTTATAAATCCCCGATACACCCTCTAGATACTATTTTTGCAGTTTTTCAAATTTCAAAAATTTTGACATTTTTTTGAAAAAATCATAGACTATAGCCTCGGAAAATCCAATTTTAAATTTTCGATTTAGACCGGATTTTTTGCATTATAAATCCCGGATACACCCTCTAGATACTATTTTTGCAGTTTTTGATATTTCGAAAATTTTGACATTTTTTTTAAAAAATCATAGACTATAGCCTTGGAAAAATCTATTTGAAATTTTCGATTTAGACTGGATTTTTTGCGTTATAAATCCCCGATACACCCTCTAGATACTATTTTTGCAGTTTTTCAAATTTCCAAAATTTTGACATTTTTTTGAAAAAATCATAGGAAGAATCCATAGGAAAAACCCATTTTGAAATTTTCGATCTAGACCGGATTTTTTGCATTATAAATCCAGGATACACCTTCTAGATACTATTTTTGCAGTTTTTCAAATTTCGAAAATTTTGACATTTTTTTTGAAAAAATCATAGACTATAGCCTTGGAAAACTCCATTTCGAAATTTTCAATGTAGACCGGATTTTTTGGATTATAAATCCCGGACACACCTCTGGATAGTATTTTTGCACTTTTTGAAATTTCAAATATTTTGACATTTTTTGGAAACGACCAAGACTATAGCCTTGGAAAACACTATTCTGAAATTTTGGATTTAGACCGGATTTTTTGCATTATAGATCCCGGACACACCCTCTGGATAGTATTTTTGCTCTTTTTGAAATTTCTAAAATTTTGACATTTTTTGGACAACGACCTAGACTATAGCCTTGGAAAACACTATTTTGAAATTTTGGTTTTATACCGGATTTTTTGCATTATAAATCCCGGCTACACCCTCTAGATAGTATTTTTGCAGTTTTTGAAATTTCGAAAATTTTGACATTTTTTGGAAAACGACAAAGACTATAGCTTTGGAAAACACTATTTTGAAATTTTGGATTTAGACCGGATTTTTTGCATTATAAATCACGGATTCAGCCTCTAGATAGTATTTTTGCACTTTTTGAAATTTCAAAAAATTTTACATTTTTTGGAAAACGACCAAGACTATAGCCTTGGAAAACACTATTTTGAAATTTTGGATTTAGACAGGATTTTTTCCATTATAAATCCCGGACACACCCTCTGGATAGTATTTTTGCACTTTTTGAAATTTCTAAAATTTTTACATTTTTTGGAAAACGACCAAGACTATAGCATTGGAAAACACTATTTTGAAATCTTGGATTTAGACCGGATTTTTTGCATTATATATTCCGGACACACCCTCTAGATAGTATTTTTGCCCTTTTTAAATTTCGAAAATTTTGACGTTTTGGAAAACGACCAAGACTATAGTCTTGGAAAACACTATTTTGAAATTATCAATTTAGACTGGATTTTTTGAATTATAAATCCCGGATACCACCCCTAGACAGTACTTTTGCAGTTTTTGAAATTTCTAAAATTTTGACATTTTTTGGAAAACGACCATGACTATAGCCTTGGAAAACACTACTTTGAAATTTTGGATTTAGACGCGATGTTTTGCATTATAAATCCCGGACACACCCTCTGGATAGTATTTTTGCACTTTTTGAAATTTCGAAAATTTTGACTTTTTTGGAAAACGACCAAGACTATAGCCTTGGAAATCACTATTTTGAAATTTTGGATTTAGACCGGATTTTTTGCATTATAAATCCCGGACACACCTCTGGATAGTATTTTTGCACTTTTTGAAATTTCAAATATTTTGGCATTTTTTGGAAACGACCAAGACTATAGCCTTGGAAAACACTACTCTGAAATTTTGGATTTAGACCGGATTTTTTGCATTATAAATCCCGTACACACCCTTTGGATAGTATATTAGCTCTTTTTAAATTTCGAAAATTTTGACTTTTTTGGAAAACGACCAAGACTATAGCCTTGGAAAACACTATTTTGAAATTTTGGATTTAGACTGGATTTTTTGCATTATAAATCCCGGACACACCCTCTAGATAGTATTTTTGGAGTTTTTGAAATTTCGAAAATTTTGACATTTTTTGGAAAACGACCAAGACTATAGCCTTGGAAAACACTATTTTGAAATTTTGGATTTAGACCCGATTTTTTGCATTATAAATCCCGGATACACCCTCTAGATAGTATTTTTGCACTTTCTGAAATTTCGAAAATTTTGATATTTTTTGGAAAACGACCAAAACTATAGCCTTGGAAAACACTATTTTGAAATTTTCAATTTAGACCGGATTTTTTGCAATATAAATCCCGGATACACCCTCTAGACAGTATTTTTGCAGTTTTTGAAATTTCTAAAATTTTGACATTTTTTGGAAAACGACCAAGACCTTGGAAAACAGTATTTTGAAATTTTGGATTTAGACCGGATTTTTTGGATTATAAATCCCGGACACAGCTCTGAATAGTATTTTTGCACTTTTTGAAATTTCAAATATTTTGACATTTTTTGGAAACGACCAAGACTATAGCCTTGGAAAACACTATTCTGAAATTTAGGATTTAGACCGGATTTTTTGCATTATAAATCTGGATAGTATTTTTGCTCTTTTTGAAATTTCTAAAATTTTGACATTTTTTGGAAAACGACCAAGACTTGGAAAACACAATTTTGAAATTTTGGATTTAGACCGGATTTTTTGCATTATAAATCCCGGATACACCCTCTAGATAGTATTTTTGCAGTTTTTGAAATTTCTAAAATTTTGAATTTTTTTTGGAAAACCAAGACTATAGCCTCGGAAAACACTATTTTGAAATTTTGAATTTAGACCGGATTTTTTGCATTATAAATCCCGGATACACCCTCTAGATAGTATTTTTGCACTTTTTGAAATTTCGAAAATTTTGACATTTTTTGGAAAACGACCAAGACTATAGCCTAGGAAAACACTATTTTGAAATTTTGGATTTAGACCGGATTTTTTGCATTATAAATCCCGGATACACCCTCTAGATAGTATTTTTGCACTTTTTGAAGTTTGTAAAATTTTGACATTTTTTGGAAAACGACCAAGACTATAGCCTTGGAAAACACTACTCTGAAATTTTGGATTTAGACCGGATTTTTTGCATTATAAATCCCGTACACACCCTTTGGATAGTATTTTTGCACTTTTTGAAATTTCTAAAATTTTGTCATTTTTTGGAAAACGACCAAGACTATAGCCTTGGAAAAAACTATTTTGAAATTTTGGATTTAGACTGGATTTTTTGCATTATAAATCCCGGATACACCCTCTAGATAGTATTTTTAGAGTTTTTAAAATTTCGAAAATTTTGACATTTTTTGGAAAACGACCAAGACTATAGCTTTGGAAAACACTATTTTGAAATTGTGGATTTAGAACGGATTTTTTGCATTATAAATCCCGGATACACCCTCTAGATAGTATTTTTGCTGTTTTTGATATTTTGAAAATTTTGACTTTTTTGGAAAACGACCAAGATTATAGCCTTGGAAAACACTACTCTGAAATTTTGGATTTAGACCGGATTTTTTGCATTATAAATCCCGTACACACCCTCTAGATAGTATTTTTGGAGTTTTTGAAATTTCGAAAATTTTGACATTTTTTGGAAAACGACCAAGACTATAGCTTTGGAAAACACTATTTTGAAATTGTGGATTTAGACCGGATTTTTTGCATTATAAATCCCGGATACACCCTCTAGATAGTATTTTTGTACTTTTTGATATTTTGAAAATTTTGACTTTTTTGGAAAACGACCAAGACTATAGCCTTGGAAAACACTATTTTGAAATTTTGGATTTAGACTGGATTTTTTGCATTATAAATCCCGGACACACCCTCTAGATAGTATTTTTTGAGTTTTTGAAATTTCGAAAATTTTGACATTTTTTGGAAAACGACCAAGATTATAGCTTTCGAAAACACTATTTTGAAATTTTGGATTTAGACCGGATTTTTTGCATTATAAATACCGGATACACCCTCTAGACAGTATTTTTACAGTTTTTGAAATTTCTAAAATTTTGACATTTTTTGGAAACGGACCAAGACTTGGAAAACTCAATTTTGAAATTTTGGATTTAGACCGGATTTTTTGCATTATAAATCCCGGATACACCCTCTAGATAGTATTTTTGCACTTTTTGAAATTTAAAAAATTTTGACATTTTTTGGAAAACGTCCAAGACTATGTAGCCTTGGAAAACACTATTTTGAAATTTTGGATTTAGACTGGATTTTTTGCATTATAAATCCCGGACACACACTCTAGATAGTATTTTTGCACTTTTTGGAATTTCTAAAATTTTGACTTTTTTTTAAAAACGACCAAGACTATAGCCTTGGAAAACACTATTTTGAAATTTTGGATTTAGACCGGATTTTTTGCATTATAAATCCCGGACACACCCTCTAGATAGTATTTTTGGAGTTTTTGAAATTTCGTAAATTTTGTCATTTTTTGGAAAACGACCAAGACTATAGCCTTGGAAAACACTATTTCGAAATTTTGGATTTAGACCGGATTTTTTGCATTCTAAATCCCGGATACACCCTCTACATAGTATTTTTGCACTTTTTGAAATTTCGAAAATTTTGACTTTTTTGGAAAACGACCAAGACTATAGCCTTGGAAAACACTATTTCGAAATTTTGGGTTTAGACTGGATTTTTTTGCATTATAAATCCCGGACACACCCTCTAGATAGTATTTTTGGAGTTTTTGAAATTTCGAAAATTTTGAAATTTTTGGAAAACGACCAAGACTATAGCTTTGGAAAACACTACTTTGAAATTGTGGATTTAGACCGGATTTTTTGCATTATAAATCCCGGATAACACCTTCTAGATAGTATTTTTTTTGTACTTTGT